>JABUQX010047039.1:0-33024 GCA_015478945.1 Trachelipus rathkii
CTTCAATTTCTTCTGTGTAGATTATTTGTCGAAAATACATTGTTAACTTGAAAGAAATGGACAGGACGAAGATTTTTCTCCTTATTGCCACCAAAGTGTATATTAATTAGATATAGTTATATATACTTACATTATATATAGTAGATATATATATATATTATATAGTATATATTATATATATATGTACACTTTACTTTGTTATATAATACTATAATATATAATAATATATTATATATATAATATTATATAATACTATTTGATAATATATAATAAATATATATTGAGGTATCATATTATCTATCATTCTAGGTGTTTATCTATATAGGTAGTATCTTATATATATTTTTATATATTACAACGTATTTATGTGGCATTAATGTGTTCAAAAAACTAATTTTCAATTTTAACCTAAAGTAACAATAAAATATTTTGTCTTCTAAATATAGCTACAAGTAAGACCCGAAGTGCTACAGTGGTTCAATTATGAGGACAGCCAATCTTTCTTTTTGTGCCATTCTATAATTCATATAAACCATTTAATAATAATTGTGTGTTTCAAAAATATAGGCTTCAAATTTTGAACTCTTACAATTAGAAGTAAAGGTATCAAGAAAAGAACCTTAATAAATTTTATAAAAAGTGATTTTAAAATAAGAATACTATTCTCTTATCAAAACTAAAAAACAATTTTTGTTTTGGAATTTTCCAATCTAATCTCGATATGACTTTAATGCCAATAACAATAAAAAGAAAAATAATAATTAAAAATAATATATTAATAAAAATTGATAAATGAGAAGATTAATAATAATAATAATTAAATAATAATAACAATAATAAAATATAATAATAATACATAATTAATAATAATAAAATAAAAATAATAATAATAATATACATAATAATAATATAATTAAATAAAAAAAGTATACTGAAATAATTTACATATGAATTTTTTTTTATAAATGGCAATAGCTTTGCTAATACTTAAATTATACTTTAATTATATATTACGTATATGATATATATTATAAATATTATATATCTCACATTATAATAATTATAATATATGATTATTAATTAATTACTTATTATTTATTATTTATTCTATTAATATTTATTTTTTACTAATATTTATTATATCATAATATATTGTATATATTATAATATGCTAATCTCTTACTATTTTAATTAGTATATATTATATATAATATATAATATATTATATATTACATCTTTTTTTTGTCTTTGCGTCTGGTGCTGGTCTTTGCCTTGTACTTATACTATCATATTATATATATATTATTACTACAGAGGCTGCCAACTTATGGTCAGTAGACAATAAATAATTTTCCTTTTGATCCATATTCGCCATTCTAGCTTGCCTCTGACAATAATTATTATATATACTATATTAATATATAATATACAGATCTATCATATATTATATATATATAATCTTTATATAGTATATATATACTATATAAGATATACCATATTTTATATATATTAATTATATTACTACTTTAATTATATGTATATAATTGGTTTATATTTTAGAATATATAAGGGAAATAGAAATTTCATCAAAATTATTACTATTCATTCCCACAAATACATTTTGAATTTAATGGAAAAAAAGATATTAGTTTTAAAATACGTATATAACATAATATGTAAGAAAAACACATAAAAACGCACACACACACACACACCATCACACACACACACACACACGCACACAACACACACACCACACTACCACACACACACACACTACACACACAAAGCTTCTTCACTTAAGCACTTATCACCGAACAGTACATGTACATAGTATTCCGGTCATTCCATCGTGTAATTTCCTCAAGGCTGTAAATTGCCTTAAACCCCGTAAAAAATCTCCATTTTCTCCTTCATAGAATACAATTTAAGGAAACTCTTGAGGTAAATTTAATCTAAAATATGGGCCTTATATCAATGATTTGCATAAAGGATTCTTTACCTAATCCTAACCAACCTAACCAACCTAACCAACCTAAAACCAAACCTAACCAAACCAACCAACCTAACTAACTTAACCTAGAGATTTTAAATTGGTTTCAGCTTTATCAATAACTTACTTCTTTCAACTTTACAAAGGTTATAACTCTCTCACCAGGTCGAAAAAATTTTTAAATAATTCCCTTCCGAAACTAGAAAAACATAAATCAATTATTGGGAAGGACGATGGTTTTATTTATTTAATTTTTACTTATTCTTTCATTATTTCTTCTTATTTATTTTTCATTATTATTATCTATATTATTATTATTATATATTTATTATATTCATTATATATTTAGAATATTTATTATGAATTAATTATTTTATTATTATATATATTATGATTATTATTTTATTGTTATTTATTGTTCATTGTTTATTGTTAATTGTATTTTTATTTTATTGTCATTATTATTATTATATTATTCATTATGTATTATTATTTATATATTTCATTATTATTATTATTATTATATTATTATATTATATTATTTTATATTATTCAATATAAATTCTTATTATTTTATTTATTATTATTCAGTTATTATTATTATTATCTTATTATATTATTATTATTATTATTATTATTATTATCATCATATCATTATCATTATCATTATCATTATCATTATCATGTCGACATTATCATTATTATTAATATTATTATTATTATTATTATTATTATTATTATTATTATTATTATTATTATTATTATTATTATTATTATTATTATTATTATTTAATATTATTATTATTATAGTCAGTAGAGTATAGTAGTAGTAGTAGTAGTAGAAGATAGTAGTTATAGTGAAGTAGATATTACACGAATTATTATTTATTTATTATTATTATTATATTATTATTATTATTTTATTTATTATTGATTATTATATATTGATTATTATTATTATTTATTATTATTATTATAATTAATTATAAATTATTCTCTTATAATCTATTTATAATTATTTATACTATATATAATAATTCATTATAATGTATGTATAATATATTATTA
Organism: Trachelipus rathkii; assembly: GCA_015478945.1. NCBI lineage: Eukaryota > Metazoa > Arthropoda > Malacostraca > Isopoda > Trachelipodidae > Trachelipus > Trachelipus rathkii. Next base: position 3,062 of record JABUQX010047039.1, read on the forward strand.
ATATTATTATTATTATTATTATGGATTATTATTAGATATTATTATTATTATCATTATTATTGATTATATTATATTATATTATATTTATATTACTTTATTATTATATTATTGTTTATATATTAATTATTATATTACTATTTATTACTTAATTATTATTATTATTTGGAATTATTTTTTCCTTTACAATAAATTTTCTTGTTGTGCCTGTTTTTAAATCTCGAGTTTGAAGGTAATTTGAACCATCTTCTCAATCTAAAAAATATCTTTATGACTCTCCAACATGTCGACCCTTATTCAATAAAACTTATTAACTAAGACCGTGGACTAATTTTTTGCATAGACAGATTATTGATCATGAAACTATATTAAATATTATATTATATATAAGTATATAATATTATTATATAATATATTAGCCTATATATATAATATATATAATAATATATACTATATATATACTAATATATATATATAATATATTAATATATATATTAAATAAGATGGACAAGAAATTTATTATAAGGAGATAAATTAATCATAATAATAATCCATAATGAAATAATAATAATAATAATAATAATATATAATAATTAAATAATAATAAATAATAATATAAATAATAAAAATAATAATAATAATAAAATAATAATATAAGTAAAAGAATAATAATAATAATAATAATATATGATAATGATAATAATAATAATAAACATAACAAATTAATAATAATAATAATAATATTAATAGATAATAATAACTAAATAATAATGAATTAATAAAATAATAATAAAATAATTAATTAATAATAACTAGTAATAAAATTAATAATATAATAATAATAATAATAATAATTAATAATTAGTAATAATACATGAATTCAAATTAATTAATAAACTAATAATCATAATGGGAAAAAATAAGTAAATAATTACATAACTAAATAAAAATAAATAATAATAATAATAAGACTCTTACTAATAATTAATAATAATAATAATAATCATAATAAAATCCAATCATAAGAACAATAACAATAACAATAGCAAAAGACAATATCGATACATTCTGATAATAAGGATAACAAATAATAATAGTTAAAAGATAATAATAAGAATATATAATAATTAATAATAATCAATAATTAATTAATATATATATAATAATAATAATAATAATAATAAATAATGAGAAGAGAATCGGAATCATGTGCTTTTTCCTGTTATACCAATTCCCTTAATAAAATGGCCTTAATGCCTCTTACCATGGTGTATACCACTCTAATTCTCTCAAAACTCCGTGTCTCACAACACTAGATTACAGCCAGTAACAATCTCTTGACACTTTAAAAACGAATTATGAACCCCCAAACCAAAATCTCGATATTTCTAATTTTGTACATCTACACCTGCAGGAAATTTCTTTCTGAATTGAGTGGCCTGCAGTCCCTCTCTCTCATATAAAAAAGCACAAGACAATGATCACTATCAAGTATAATGAAAATGCCGAGAATGTTTTGAACATTTTTAGGTTGACTAGATAGTAATATCTTATTGTTATATATTTATTATGACGAATTTAATTTACATTTAATATATTTCCTGTTATTCCTCTTTTATAATTTTGATAATATTCGTTCATTTTATTTCTATAATTATTAAATTAGTCTGAACTCGTCTCCGATATTTTCTAACTTTCCAGACTAAGTAGTCGGTTTAAAAGTTCAGAAAGCGGCTGTTCTATTTTTTATTCTAGAATAATCCTTAAGAAAATCAATCCATAAGCGATTTATTACCTTTTAGGAAATTGGAAAAGGCCTGTAAATCTCATACTAGAAAGAAGCTAATATAAAAATTCTAAAATAACTAATAATATATAATAATAAGCTAATAATAATAATCATATAATAATAATAATAATCAATAATAATTAATAATAATAATTCAATAATGAATAATAATTAATATATAATAATATGATTTACAATTTTGTTTACTAGTTCTATATATTAAATCAAAGCATTATTAATAGTCAAAATACAACATAACACATAACAATAACACATGTATATAAATAAACAATAACAAAATAATAATAATTTAATAATCAATAATAATAAAATAATAGACAATAATTATTAATATTTGATCAATTAAAATAATGATAAATTTTAATATATTAAAAATAAAAATTATATTAAAAATAAAAATAAAATATAAAAATAAACACACAAAATTTAAAAATAAAAATAAAAAATAAAGATAAAGAATAAAGATAAAGATAAAGATAAAATAATAATAATAATAATATAATAAAATAAAATAATAATATATTATATATATATAAGTAATAATAAATTAATAATAAAATACACTTAATAATAATAATAATAATAATAATAAAATAATAATAATAATAATATAAAATATATAATAATCATAATCATTAATTATATCTATAATCAAATTTAATAGCATTAAAATCTATAATCATAATCATTAATAATCAATAATAATAATAAAATAATAATAATAATAATAATAATAATAATAATAATAATAATAATAATAATAATAATAATAATAATAATAATAATAATAATAATAATAATAATAATAATAATAATATAAATTATTATCATTCATTATTATAAAAATATTTTGAATATTTTATTAAATTCAATATTCTATTATTATCTATTATTATTTATATTATTATCAGTTATTTATTATATTATTGATTTAATTATTATTTATATTATTAATTTTAATAAATATATTTATAGTATTACGAAGGTAGTATAATTTATAATATAATTAAAGAATTTATTTATAACTTTAATTATAATTATAATTATAATTATAATTATAATTATACTATTAAAATCATAATTATTAATTATACTTAAAATTAAATTAAAATTAAAATTAAAATTAAAATAACATTGAAATGTAAAAATTAAAATATAAAATTAAAAATTTTCTTTAAAATTTAAATTAAAACTTTTTATAATATTTTTCTATATATTTTTTTATTTCATGAATCTATATAATAATTATAGACATTACTAATCTTAAAATAATGATAATATTATTTCTTTTATATCTTGTTCATTCTTATAGTATTGTCTATTGTCATAATTAATTATATTATAAAAATTAATTATTTATTATTATTATATATTATTATTATATGTTATTATTATTCATTATTATTATTATATTATTATATATTATTTATTATATTATTATTATATTCATTATTATTAATTATTTATTATTTATTATTATTATTATGTATTATTGTTATTGTTTATTTATTTTTATATTATATATTATTATTATTATTATTATTAATTATTATTATATTATTATTTATCTATTATTATTATAATATTAAGACTGAAAATTACTTTGGTTAAAAAATCATTATTTACAGCTTATTTTATTTTATTTATTAGTAGTAGTCATAGTGATAGTGTAGTGATATTAGTATTATAGCAACAAAGCTCTGGTTGTACTTAAAAGAAAATGTTACATTTAAACATAAGGTTAAATGAACAATAACTATTTCAAGAAAAAATTGATAATAATTGGAAGATAAAAGAAAATTTATAATACTTTTTTTATATATTTTAAATATGTTCCTAAATTATTATTGTATAATATATATATTAGATAGTTTCGATGTATAATTATAGTATATATTATAGTAGTATTAGTCACTTAATATATTATACTAGTATCTATTAACCTATATACTATATATATATAAAATATATATAATATATAATTATACTAAACTATATATATAATAATATATATAATATAGCTATTATATAGTTTACTTATCTATATACATATATCTACTATATATATAGTATCATATATTCCTATTAGTACTATATATTTTATTTAGTAACCTAAATATATAAAAAAGACTTCTTATAAAAAATTTGAAACATGAAAGTTTTATGATGAAGGTAAAGATCAAATACGCCTTCTCTGGGATTGAACTAACCCGCATGTGCTGTAATGAGACAAATATAATGATCTCTACCACTGACTTCCTCCAACCCAAAAATAAGTTGCGATTAAACGACGTTTTAAAGCAAACGCACCTTCTCAGTCAACGGCGTCATAATAACCAGCCGTCCAGCCTCCTTCCCTCGTCCTTTATATTCTTAGATGTTAAATATTGCATATAACCCATTAATAATAATAAGTTATAAATAAACAAAGAACTCTATTAATGGCAAGGTAAGGATCAAAACTCTCTTCTCGGGACCTGAACACTCATTTGCGTACAATGAGGAGAAAATCTATACAAGAATGCTTTACCACACCATCTCTCCACAACCCAGAAATTTTGGATTCAAGAACAGTTTTAAAGCAACCCCCATCTCACCGTCAGATTTATATTAACTTATTAATTCGAATATATGCAATATTTAGACAACTTAAAATATAATGAACAAGGAAAGGACAGGCTGACCACCTGGTGATGTCTCCTTGACAGGAGCTCAGTTGCTTTAAAATTGTCTAATCCAACATTTTGATTGAGATGCTTTAGCCCTTAGTGGTAAAGCATCGCCTATAGTTTCCTCTATTAGCAATATGTGGTGGATTCAATCCCAGAATGTCAGTATTTCTATTCACGCTGCCTATTATATAATCTTTTGTTTATTTATAAACTTATTAATTGCGATTATATGCACACATTACACATCTATATATTATATTATATTAGTAATTGATATATATATTATATTATAGTATATATATATTAGTATTATATTATTATATACTATATATATATATTATTATATAGTATATAAGATAGTATATAATATATATATAGTATATTATATTATTATATATATATATATATATATTAGTAGTATACTCTATATTATATGCTTATTATATATATTATATTATATAATTAATATATATATAATATACTTATATAATATATATAATATATAGTTATATATATAGAGAATAAATATATTATATATATATATATATAGTACCTTACTATATTATATACTTACTATACTTTATATATAATACTATATATATATATTATACTATACTATTGCTATATATTATATAGTATATTATATATACTATATATTATATTAGCTATAATATATGTATATATATATATATTATATATATATATATATATATAATATAAATTATATATATATAGTAATATATATGATTATATATATATTAATAATTATATAATATATATCATTATTTATACTTATATATATATCTATATATATTAATATATATATATCATATAATATATATATATAGTATATATATATATATTAATATATTATATTATATTACTATTAATACTATATAGTATATATATTAACTATATATACATTATATATATATATAGTATTATATATTATATATCATAGTATATATATATTACATTATAATTACTATTATTCTTAATATCTTAATATATATATATAAACTATATTACTATATATATATATATAAATCTTATATATTATATAGAATAATATTATAAATACTATAATATATATATATACTATATATATAATATATAAGTATATAGGCTTATACTATATTTACCTTACTGTATATAGTATATATACTAATATCTTACAGGTCCTAGTATATAGCTGGTATATATGATATAATATATATCAAGGGATATTGCGTATTATTATATATATATAGTACCTGTATATATATATATATTATATATATAATATATATATATCTGATATATATATATATTATATATATAATAATATTATATATATATATATATATATCATTAATATATATATTAATAATATAATTATTATATAATATATATATTATATATATATTGCCAGTATTAAATTATACACACTATATATATATTACTGTATTGACATGATGAAAAGATTAAGTACTACTATATAATAATATAAATAATTATATATATATATATATTATTACTTATATATACTTATATATATATATATATATATATTACTATAATAATATAGCTATTATATAGTATATATATAATATAACTTATATATAGACTATATATATTATATATATAAATTATATCTATATTACTATATATATATTATATATATACTTATTACTATTATTTACTATAATATATATATAATATAATAAATATATATATTTATATATTATATATATATATATTATATATATCAATATATATTTATATCATATAACTATATATATATATAGACTATATATATATATATATATATATATATATAATATCATATATATATATACTTAGTAATATACAGTATTTTAGTATATACTAGTATAGCGGACAAGACCCTTATATAATATATATAATAATATATTTATGTTTATATGTAACATAATTAAAATACATTACCAATAAATTTAAAATAAGGACCCCTACAATAAAATCTTTTTTTAAGAAAATCCTGAACGAAACGACCCTATATAGAAAATCCCTTTTAGGAGAACCCCTTTATATGACCTTGTTAGTTTCCTCATAAAAAAGACCCCTATATTTCCACACTTCTTAATTTGTTTTAAATTCCCATTTTCCCTTTCCAACTTTATGTTTGCTTCGTCATAGCGAAGAGCGCAGGCAGTCATTCTAATAAATTTTCTATTATACCGAATCGTTCTTTTTCCCCTATCTATTGATCTTGTGTTTTACATACTTCCTGAATAGCTGATGAGACAAGCTTATCTATGCGGCGACGGAGATGAACGGTTTCTTTTTTTTAAAGATCTTTAAAGAGGAAGATTTTAAACTTTGACGGTTCAAGATAAACATGTATTATAAATAGCATATTTAGCGAAATGTAAAGAATAAAATATTTTTTTTTTCACAAATTCTTCATCTTCCTTATTCTTATTTATAACATAGTAAAATATATAGTAGTATATATATATATAGTAGTAGCTATATATAGTAATATATATACTATATATATAATATATATATATATAATATATATATTATATATATACTATATATAATATATATATGGCGTTATATATATGCTCGGATAAAGATTTTTCAGCGGTCAGGGAAAGACATGATTGGAGGTTTCGTCGCATTCAGGAGCATATAAAAGCATTTCGCATAGTTATTAGGCAGATCAAACCTTTGCAACCCGGTCCATTCCCCTTTTTTGCTTGAATTACTCTATCCAGCCTGGTCGCTATGCCTAACACGCAAGATTCTCTGAGAGCTCTAGTGAAACAATCTTGAACCTAGGAGAAGATACTAGTTCTACTGAACTAAGTGTGTTTAGCTCGAGACTGGTACTCCCAAACCATTCGTCGAGAAATAGACTTTCTGAGTGTTCAAGGAGTTAAAAGTATTGGAGCAGAAAAGACATGGACCTACTAGACAGTGCGAAACTTTTCATAGAGTTGCTATAGATTATATCATATATATATATATATAATATCATATATATATATATATACCGTATATATCATATATATAGTATATATATATATATATATATATATATATACTATATATATAATATATATATAATATATATTAAATATATATATATATATATATATAATATATATATATACTTATATATATATATATATATATATATATATATAAGTATAATATATATATATATAAATAGATATAATAAAACTAATATATAATATATATATATAATATATATATATATAATACCTTATATATATATATATATCATATATATATATTAATATATATATAGTATTAGATATAAATATATTATAGTATATATTAAATATTATATATATATATATATAATAAATATATATATTTAAACAGTTTTCTTCTCAACACATCCTCTCTCAAACTTTAACTATTTTATGTTTACTGTATATTAGTTCTGCACGCTGAAATCATTTTTCCTATGACCGTCTTTTAAATTTCAAATCTGTCACGTCAGGAAGCTTTGCTCATTTAAATCTGTCAAATAACTCAACATATTTTCCAATAAATTCATATAAGATTATTGAAAATTACATTAATATTAAATTACTACTGTAACAGAATTATAATAATATTATATATATATATATACTATATATATATAATAGTAATATATATATATATAATTATAGTATATACTATATAGCTGTAGTATATCTATATATATATATAATAATATATATATATCTATATTATAATTATATATATCATTTTGCTTAATATGTCCAAAATTAAAAAAATTTCAAAAATTATAAATAAAAACCCTTCGTTAACAACATTCTTTTAAGACAACCTTTATATTTTAACACTGAAGAACGACCCAAATCGAATATCCGTTTCAGGGAAAACCCCTTTATTGAGTACCTTGAGTTTCCTCATAAAAGACCCTGATTTATCCCCACTTTAACTTTGTTTTAAATCCCATTTTTCCCTTTCCCAAACTCTTATGTGTTGCTGTCGGATAGCGAACAGCTCAGCAGCGATTTGTAGTAAACTTTTATTATACCCTATATAATAATATATATAATATATCTATCTACGTATATACTATCTTAGTATATACAATAGTATAGCATAATTATATATAATATATATAATATATCAGTGGCGCTCGCTTCATTGCATGTTTGTGCAACGACCACTTTGAACACACTACGAACCAACGACCTCTCTTTTTCCCCTATATCCACCATTCATTTTAATTTTAATTATTTGTCAGAAAATTTCACATTACTTATATAAATATATATATATTACATATATATACTAATATATGAAATATATTAGAATATATAATATATTATAGGCATTTATATAACTATCTTAAGTATATATTGATAGTGTGTAATATATATTAACGCTTCTACCATAAGCCACACTATATCCCGTTGCATACATATCAACTTTTTAAAGACGGAATATTCATAACGTCAATTTTGAACGAAGATATCTATTGAGAATTAGAAATTACTTTTCAACATTATCTTGTAGATCTAAAACGTCTGGCAAGTATTTTCAACCACTTTTGAAAATGAACATATGAATGAAGAATTCGCTCTTTTAAAAAAAAAAAAATTTATATTGCCTTAGTCTCGACCGACCGACTGCCGGCTTGCAAGTGCGTCTGCTAGTTTTGCCATTTTTTTTATTATTTATTAAAATTAATAATAATAATAATAATAATATTAATAAACATTTTATTCTGTCAATGATATTACATATTATACTTATTATTGAAAATAATAAAAAAGTGACGAAAAATATTTTTTTAATAAAAGTAAAAATAATAAATAATAAGCCTTTCTTTGCCCTGTGAGTGTTGGCAAAAAATAAACTAAATAAAATAAATAGCTATCCATGTTTCACATGAATTCCCTAAATGACATAGCCTAGTTTTTACAAAACCTTTATCTAAGATGAATACTGCAATAAAGATCTGAAAATGATACATGTTAAATTACATAAGGCCTATTTTCCACGCAAATAAAAAATAAAAATAAAAAAAATAAAAAATAAATAAATCTAATTACATATTCAGTGAGTAAAAAATTGCAGCACTATATTAATAAAATTACTTACTTTTTTCTTGACCTTGATTTCTTTTCTGATACTGAGGCACTTGAATCTCGTAAATCATCATGGGCATCTTTGGAAACATGTGACTTACCAATATTAAAAAGAACAGTTTGAACACCAAAACAGCTGTTCATAAAACCTACAAGAATTCCAAATATAACATCCTGGAACAAAATATGATAATATATATAAGCTATATATATTATATACATGATATTATATAAGAGCAGTAATAGTATTATATAATATATTATATATTGTAGAGTACTAAACACTTACTCACCCTCTAAGATTATACTCAGATATGATATGAATAATGTAACATTATAATAGTAATAAATATTATTTTATAAATATATCTATATACTATATATTATTAATTGTAAATAATAATATAGATAAGATATATATATATATATTATAATAGTATACTAGTTATAATAATAATTATATTATATATATTATGAAATATATCAACTATGAATAAATAGGTAATTAATTAAAGTAATTAAAATAATAATTGAGAAGCCTATATATACTAAGTATATATAACTAATAAACATCCCATGAATTATACGCTATTAATTATATAATATTTATTGTATATAGGTAAAATAAATAAGTATATATTTTATAATTAAATGTAATATTATAGGAATATATATTATATATTTAATTAATTTCTGAGTTAGTAATAATATACTATAATATAATGTATGAAACATTAATTATTTATATTTATATATATAATGTTAATATATATTCTATTAAATATAATATATACATTATATTATTTTATAATATATATATTAACTTAATTTCTGTGTAGTTTCTTAGACATAATTAATATCTAGTCAATAATAATAACTAGTATAGTATATAACTAGATATAATATAAATTTATTAGTAGTTATATAATTAGTAATATATATATATATAATATATTTAAATATATTATATATATATTACAAATTAGGATTTGAGATCAAGTAAAGGGAGACTATCTGGAGAAAGAGAAAGTAGAGTTTGGCTGGTAGGTATAAAATAATAGAAAATGGTGAATGAATAATATGAGTGAAATAGCGGGTTTATGTGAGTGAGGGCTTAGTTTAGGTTAGCAAATATGATTATTATATATTGGTCCACGATTAAGGCCATAGGGAATGAACCCTACATTGACAGATGCCATAGTGAGGGTTCGTTACGCGGGCCCAGTGAAATGCCTTTAGGACGATTTATTGTATTGAGCTGTAATCGAGACAAACGAAAGGATACTTTACTATAATTTAATTGAGTTATAACGTTGCACAGGGGGGTGAAGAGTAAGAGGGCTGAGCGGTTTTCACTCTTATTCTAGTCTATGCCGTCATATCCTTTATACTACTACTTTTTACTGTACTTGTCCAAGTGAAATGCACTAACGCATACTCACCTTATCCTAAATCTCGAGGCTTCTTAGAGGGGAAGTAGTAAAAGGCTGCGTGTATATGATATATATGTATATAGCTATATATTAATTATATAGATATATAGTAATATATTATATATTAATATATATATATATAATATATATATTTGTAATTAATTAATAATATCATAATATATATCTATATATATATCATATAAACTTATATAATATATATATATATCAGTTAATATATAACTAATATATATTAATATAGATATAATTAATATAATATTAACTTATAAATATAATAATATATTATATATAAATACATATAATAATATATATATATATATATAATATACAATATAACGTATAATGGTATCAAAGTATACTCTAACTATTATATATATATATAATATGGTATAATTATACTTCATTATATAGTTCTCTATTATGGGCCGGTTACTTTATTTAGATCCAAAAACAGCAAACTCGGATCTAGAATATTCCAGGGAACAGATCTTGGATATACTTAATATAGAACATGGCTATATTATATGATATTTCACGAAAATAACTTACGAACTGAAGATATCCAGTATTAACAGTAATCTTAGGATTCACCTATCAACGGTATATACTCAAATACCGGAACAGTAATACACTGGATAACACTATTACTAATATGTTGTAGCTTGGACTGATTTGATCTTAAGAATGGTCGCATAGGATAAATAAATTTAACGGGGCTTGAGTAGAAAGATAACAGAAGAGGGGCAACAAGTAGAATGAGGAGAAGGGCATACGGAGGTCTTGAAGAATGAGATATAATACACACATAGTAGGTTGAGTATAAAGAAATGATTTGACTGTGGAAATAAGATATATTAGTATAAAGATAAAAAGAGTTTGCAATTAGGAAAAGTACATTTGAAGATGTTAACTAAAATAATCAACTTTGAGAAAAAGCAATTAATTTTCATATTTGGAATGTATTTTCAATGAGAAATAAAAATATATATTGCTTCTATAACACTTTTACTCAAGTAAACAAAGGAATATATTTTAATATTACATACATGGTGTGAAGCAACATCAAATGAAGTTATTTTTGCGAAGTTCCTATGAAGTTGAGAAGATGAGAAATAAATTTCAATATAGTTATTTTATAATAACACTTATAACCATCACAAATAGGTAGGCTTCTTACCTTCACGAGTTGATTTATAAATTAAAGAGTATAAGTAAAACTTGTGAGAATTATTTGGATGATTAATACGTCTAATTTGCCATGTATCCCAATTAGAAAGAGGGTACCTCTTATATTATCAGTGTCTAGAGCCTAGAGTTAGCTATGGGAATCCCCCTCAGCTTGGTTATTCTATATTATCTATCCCATGGTAGAATACGTTAATTATATGGTATCACCAGATGTAAAATAGTGTATAATGCACTACCGCTCACGTCAATCAGCCCTTACCCCACCTACTTAGATTAGAATTTAATGCTCACAACTAAATTACTCAGATATAATAAGTGATAGCTGATGTGATAGTGTAATTAAATTAAGTATATATATACTGATAATAATGATAATTAATATAAATAGTTAAATATGGTTACCTTAATTAAATAATTAAGTTAAAATGATATATAGATTTAGATTAGCAGTGATTAATTATTTAAAGATAATTATATAATAGATAGATATTACTTTTCTCTGAAGAATAAATGGTAATAATGTAATAATGATAATAATTAAAAGTGATGATAACATGTTATAATAATAAATAGTGATCAGTATTAGTGTAACATTATTAAATTAAAGATATAAAAGATAAGTAATACTATTGATAATAAAAAATATATATAATTATATATAATATATTGATAATATAATATATAATATTAATAATATATATAAATATATATATTATAGTATTATATATATTATATTATATAAGGTTATATATATATTAATATAATATTTTTTATAGATAACATATATATATCAAAACATAAAACTAATATATATTATATAACCTCTAATGGAAAACCTACTTTAATATATATATTAATAATGTATTATATAATATATTATAATATATATTATATAATAATATATATATATATATATAATATAATATCACCTATATGGTTATCTATACTAGTGAGTTGGAATGAATATGTTGAAGTAATCAGTAAAAGTTGTTAGGTTATATAATTATCAATTCTAGTTTTAAATATTTTCATGTCTAGGAGTATATAATAAAATATATAGTGCAAGCGAAGAATCTGTTCCTTATTATTTTTCATTAAATTGTCTCTGCAGAATAATATGTTATTAAATTTACTTAACTATTTATATATAAAGTTAATATTTATTTTATTGTGAGTAATTTATATATATAGTAAGTAATATATACCAGAATATATATATACTATATATATATATATATTATACTATATGATAATCATATATATACCTAAATTAGTATATATATTAATATATATTAATATATATATATTATATATTATAATTGAATATATATATAAAAATTGGTCCATTATTTAGCATAACAGAGAAATAGTATATGAATTTACTGTTTATAATAATTAAATATTATAATATTTTATATATTAATATTAAATATTTAGATATATATAGATTATATTATCACCTAATTTGTGAGTAGCTAAATAAATATGTACAGTTAGTTATTCATAGCTTAGAGAGAATATTAAGAGTTATAATAGTAAGATCATATATATACCACAAGAGATTTATTTTTAAATAAACAATGAAAACAATTAATTTTACATTTAGAGTATGTGATCAAATTAGAGTTATACTTAATACATGATATTAAGAAACTAATTAGTATATCTCATTTATAATCATTTATATTTTTATTATTACACGCAGTGCGATTTACTTTACACAAGGATAATTAGCGCAGAATTGCTCTTTCGCATGTTTATGTTGGTATATTCATTCTTCTGTTGTAGTCTGCTATATCTCCTATATATTTATCTCACAAAACTATTTTTAGGACTATATAAAGCACTGTTATAGACAGTATATTTTATATCTTGGGGAAAAGAGGTAATGTATACAATCTCAGAAGTATTAAATGTAAGCATAACTCATCGAGAGCAAGGAGTATCAATTTTTACATACACTACAGCATATAAACTATAATATTATAATGCCTACTTTGGAGGCTCATAAGAGAAATATTTAAAATCGTATTCAATAAATTTTAAATATTTAGAAATTTTATTTAAATAAGTTAGGATTTTTTGAAACGAGAGAGATCTTCAGAATCATCGAAATCATCTTAACTGATTTTATCAAAGAATGGAGACGGTGATTGAGGATACTGAGTAGAGGCTCAACATTAATAGATAATTGAGAAATATTTTCTATATATAGGATAGGCTTCTATTCTATACTAAGTTCATGAGAGTGCGCAGCTCCAGAGATGTCTATGAGACAGCAGAGACACGAGAGGGGAGCGACATACACTCTTTGAGTGGTATAGTGAGAGTTAAATATAAACTATATATATACACACAATAATATATATATAATATAAATCTCTATCTAGAAAATTTTATTCTAATATTTATATCACTATATCTATACAAGAATATAGAAATGATTTCATTGCATGTTATGTATAGGAGTGTTATTTAATAATAAGTTTTAATAACAATAACATTAGATAATATTTCTATATAATATATTGGTTAATATACAGAAATGGAGATTTATAACTCACTCCTTTATTATTGGATCAATAAGAATTATTAATCTTGCATAGTCCATTATATATATATTAACCATATATTTATTGATGAAATATATTGTAATTAATAATATTATTAATATTATATTAATATACTATGTTATATATTCATACCTATATATATATAATTAATTATAATATATTCTATTAAACATTATAATTAAATGATAAATATATAATTATACTAGTATGTATATATTATATAACAGAACAATAAAAATTATATAATAATGTTACTAATATAGCGCATATGATACAATATACATAATATACATAATATCTATAATATATATAATATACTATATACCCTGGTATATAGAGGGAACGACTTTTATATATCATTCAATATTTGAAATTTTAGAGTAGAAGGACTTAGATGCACTTAATTTAGAATACCCTACCAGTATTAATATTTATCTCATTTAAGAGGTCATAATTTCCAGAAAAAGAGCCATGGGAGAATTATCGCATTCTTGAAAAAGTATAGACACTATAATAGCAAAACACCAAATACATATTAGGAATTTACAGGTATATAGTAACTTAATATATAATCAGGAATGTAAGAATAAAATAAAACATAAAGATAAATAAATAGAAAAAGAGCTAAGACACATATATACAGATAATAACAAATTAACTATCTTATGGAATTAGCATTATAAAAGCTAGCTTTAACTCTATTTTAATCATGTTAAATGTTGTTCGTGCTGATCCTACCCCTCTCTGTCCTCACCATCACAAGGCTATGTACGGAGCCAGCCTATAAAAAATTGAAGTTCAATCAGAAACTATTTCAATATAGGGCTTGAGAGGCCATAGAGGGGCACTAGAGGAGGGTGACGAAATTTTTCAATGTCATAGTGGTAAAAAACAAAAAATTAAATAATCTAACTTTTCTTACTGATTAATTAGTTATATAGAGGATGAAGCAGTCTAAAAGTTGTATATAATTTATATTACAACCTTTATCTACACCATATTAAATAGATTTATATGTATAATTTTTCTTGTAATATACTGAATAACTAGTAATATATTATATATATATTACTTCACAAATTTCATAATTTTCATAAATACGTATTCATATACTATATCATTTAAATAATATTATATATATAGACCTAATATTATCCTATTTAATATGATATCGCAAACTGCTGTCACACAATTATCTCAATGCCCCAAAAGTCATTAGTCATAATATACTGCAAAATGAAATGTCTCACCTCATAATACAATATATTATATATATATATATATATATTAATTATAAATTAGTTATATTAAGTTCCAAAGGATAAAGAAAGTGGATATCAAAAAATTACGTATAATAACGATTTTAGTTATCTATATAGGATAATTTATAAAGTTTATTCCCAAATTAAGCTTTATTTAATTATGTTACTGAAGGGTCATCCAGTCCAGAAAGAAGCCAGGAACATATATCATTCGAATAAAGTAATTACACTATTATTAAACATAGGAAAAACAAATAGCATATTTGGAAATCAGCGTTATAAGAGTGCAATAGGGTGAGGAATAATACATAATATATATAGAAATGAATAAAATATCACGTATATAAAGTAACGACACACTTCCTACCTGAAAAACAAAATTACATATTTGAAATCACATATTAAAAGCTTATTTTATAATTAGTATTAAGTCCGTTTCGTCTTCCCCCCTCTTTCCCAGATAACACTATATCGGCCATTGAGCCACCATCATCCCCTAAAAATTGAGTTCAATTAGCTAAACACTATATTTAACCATTACGGGGGCTCGACGTCCAATGGGGGTAAATAGTCCTAATTATTTTCTGATGTTATTTCAAATTGTCTTAAAACTTTGGAGCTAAAAATTGAATACCTTACTATAACTACTCTACTGATTTATTTTATAAGTAAAAGGAGTGAAGCAGTTTAAAAGTTTAATTTTTATCTAAACCTTTTTATATTTAATAGTTTATAAATATAATTAAATTAATATTTATATAATATTATTATATATATATATATTATAATATAATTATATATAATATTATATACACTCAGTCTATTAATTAATATACAATATATTATAATTATATAATATATATATAATAATACTATACTAATATTAATATTTAAATTAATATATATTCAATTATTTATATCATATATATATTATATTAATAAGTATAAGAGTATTCTATTTCAATACTTAATATTAATTAATATAATATATTATTTAATATATATATTTATACACACTCAACAATCATTAATATTATTATTAATAAATATATAATTGATATATTATATAATAAATTAATATATAGCAGTAAGGTAATAGTAAATGAAACTAAAAATATATTTTGTACATTTTTGTATTAATTAATTTAATAATACTTTTAATATTCAAGTTATATAATAATAATTATATTTTTATTTTATAAAGAGCATAATTCCAGAAAAGAGAATAATTGGAGAATTAATTTTTGAGATTTAAATTGTAACTTGACTAATTAACAGGAATAATACACTAAGATATATTACTATTTGAATTAACAGTACTAGGAAAGTTTCTAAATACACTTTATGGGAGGTTGTAAAATAAATAAAATAAAAAAATAATAATAAAAAAAACAATAAAGAAACTCGATAAAAGTAACGTAACATTAACTTATAGAAATAACAAATTACAAATTAGGTTTGTGAAATCAGTACAGTTAATAAAGCTTATTATAACTTATATGCATAAAGTCGTTTCGTATCCTCCCCACCTCTGTTCCACTATCATACTTAGAGAGACTCAGAGAGGCGCCCGTGAAGAAATTGAAGTTCAAGGAAACAATATTCCCATTAGGGGGCTCGAGCCGATGGGGACAGAGGGGGGAGGCACGAAGTCCCAAGATAGACCTAGAGAGCTCGAGCAGAGACCTTCACTCACGAATGTTAATCAAATTGGTCACTATCAATAAGTTAGTTTTTGGAAATGATCAAATCATTTTAACCCCAGCAGTACACAATGCATTAGAAACTGCATGGTTATTACAAAAATATGTAATTATTATTTTCTCTGTAGTGTCTTGTATATAAGATTTTTTTCTTATTCATTTCTGGTAATTATACATGCTTACAATACGACTTATGATTCTTAATATTGCAATAATGTGGATTAAATTCAGGAATATGTTTTGAAAACTTGATGCAACTGTCAAGAAGTATTCATTCCTATGGCTACCTTTGTATTTCTAGATGATTATTAGCTTTTTAAGTTATATCATAATTATAATACATTAATTAATGCATACCATATTACATAAATAATTAATCCATATCATATTAATATAATACATATCAAACATACATAAATATAAGAGCAATAGCTTAATATTACATACACATCTTTTAAGTAAACCATAAACATAATTTATTATGATAACCCCATGAGCTAATTTGTCTTTCAATTAATATATATATATATAACACATATATTAATATATAACTATAATTTAATTCAATATTAACATAGTAATATTATATATATATAATATATACTAATATATAATTAATTCAATATTATTATATATTTAAATATTTATTATATATAATTAAATATATAATTAATGATTAATTTGATATGTCATATATTTATAGATATTAATTATATTTCTTAATAGTAAATTATATTAATACTCATTTCGCTGTGGGTGCAAAAGTATTTAGCCCTCCGGACTCCATACAAACCAATGTGGGTTCTGGCTATAACTTATTAAATAATTTAAAAATAATCTGTATAATGATTTAGTCTATCAAATTCTATATATATTTGATACACGATAATAATTCAGTATCACTATGAAATATAATTATATATAACAACTTGGTTGTCAAGTAATCAATATATAGTTTTACAATAACAATTTTAAATATAAAATAAAAATTTTTAATAAAAAGGAAAAGTAAATCTGGACTATTCGAGCATATATATCACCAAAAGATCAAATTTTTGGTCATTATAAAAATGGGGTTTTTCAACTTTTTTCATTAGCATTAAAAAGCAACCAACTCACAATAGAATGCGAGCCCATACTAGCGGGACCCCAACTCATCTACCACTGTCATTACATATTATATAATATAATATTATAATATATCAATTATATATGTAATATTATATATATATTATATATAATATTATTAATATATATATAATTTATAATATAATAAATTAATATTTATATATATATTATATATTATATGGCATTATACAACAAATATTTATTTAATAATTAATAAATAAGCGTTCACCGTATAGCTCAGTGATTAGATAGCACATAAAGAGAACCAAAATAAAAAGACGAGGGTCTTACCAGTTATTCGTGACACTGGTCGAATATGTAGGAGAAATGTGAGCTATTCTTCATATCCTTTACGCTCTCTTTGAGGTTGTTCTACACTGCTTCGATACTACTAACGTTATGTCACCCGAGTACACCCTCCTCCTATGACATATTTGGTGCTCTAACTGCCGTTGTAGTGATTGGTAGATTTATCCTCTGAGTAATAAATAAACAAAAAAAAATAAAAAAAAAAAAGGTAATCGCTCAATATCTCAGGGAACAGTAATTTATTCGATCCGAATCATCAGAAACTAAGATCTCGAATGCTCGAACCTCAGATTCGAATGCTGTAATCTCATACCAATATTATGCTTTCTCATCGGTATCAATATTGGGATCTTTGACCAGATAATCACACCGTAATCTTCTAGCCTACCACGGTACAAATGCCAATACTCGAATCAAATTACTCGGTACACATAATTTAACCCTTAGTTCCGTATCCTGTATCTCTCTCAACATTCACTTGCTTTTCGTGCATTAATTAATAATTAATTTATACTATAAAATTATTGGGTCTATTCGGTCTAAAAGATCTCTATCTAACAGTAATATTCGGCTTAATCCGATATTTCGGCAGAATTCTTCAGATCCGAATTTTATAATATCGTATATATACAATACCTACACATATATAACTATACTCATGGGACATTTAAACAATCCACCACACACACTCACCACAACCATACCAATATACCAGACACTATATATTTACAACAGTAAATACTATAACTATAATAATTATATATATTATACCACCTACTATCATCAATAGTACATTAATCATCATACTAAGCGAACTTAAACTTAGTTAAATTATAATATACCTCATATAATTATATCATCACCTATATACTATGTATAAATATCATATATATACCTATATGCTATATACTATCATATTAATAATAATAAATATTAATTACTAACATCACCCTTATATACTATATAATACCTCATTAACATAACCATACCCAACCTATCCAATAACCTTAATATACAAATAACACCACACCATAGTCACAAACTATAATCACTAACTACTACACACATACCTATAATAACTAATTACTATTAATCTATAACATACCCCTATACACGTACTCTGCCCTCAATCGTATATGCTACATTTGTATATGCCTAACTAAATTATGCATTGCCACTAATACCTGTATTTCAGGTGTACTAAACAATTACAATATTTTTAGGCTTCCCAAAACTATACTTACTAACTACTAACTACCCTGTACTATGTACACTGTACCATCACTCACACACTACTCATTAATACCTACACGTTATATAATATAACTAATATAACCATAATCATATCACTATATAACATATCATCACACACTGTATTAGTACAGCTCATGTACTTATAGTATCAATGTAAAAACATGGTATGTATGGTGTCTTACGTCATTCCAGACGCTAAGACCAACACACACGGGATCAGCACCACACAAAAACCTATAGTTTATTTTTATTTTTATTATATTTGTACTACGTATGTCCAGAAAACCTTTTTATTTATTTTTTGTTTTAATTATTTTTATTTTTTGTTTTTTTATTTTTTATTTTTTTTTTGTTTTTTTTCTTTTATTTTTTTTTTTTTTTTTTTTTTTTTTTTTTTTTTTTTATTTTTTTTTTTCTTAACGTGGTACAAACAAACTAACGTAAATGGTATGTCACGCACCTATATGTAACAACTAGCGCTAATGCATTGACAGTATATTAATTGAGTATATAGTTATCGTATTAATGTTATTTAACTATCATGCAGCCATAATACTCCACTAGCCTTATATGTATGTACCGTAGCTACAGTAACCTAGTATCGGGCTACTTAATCGACATAAGATAATCTGTATAATGGAGTCAACAGCCCTATCATATTCGCCCAAACAATAGTACACACAAAATAAGCCTACTAAACGTACGTAAACACACCTGAACACGCCCCTCCCCACTACTGCATATATTAAACGATAATAGTAGGCTTACAGAATTCTCATCTAGCTTAAAATACGTACCATACTGTAATCAAATACGACTATAATATTGTATGCTTAATATTTAGTATATAATTATGTATGTATTACATGTAAATTGCCACGTATTACATATACTATAGCTCTACAACGTTGACGTAGTAACGCCTGATACTGAACGATATTGTACCACCCTGCTCACACTTATCAGGTAGCCCCCTATCGCAAATATGATATGCGATGTATCATGGAGGAGAGACATATCGTAAAGGTATGCTTATATGTCAAGTATGTACTGACTTATACCATCCGCCTAGCACGTAATGCTTATATGCCTATCTACCTCATGTAATGAGAGATTACTATACTACTATTAAGCTATGCTCAAAATATTAAGTATATATCTAGTATACACTCAATACAATGTTATTATAATATATACACTGTTAACTAATATATCATACCATATAATCCCATATATGTCATAATAATATCCGCCTATTAATATTATATACTTAACATACAATATATTAATAAACAATCGATTAATAAATTTTCGATAATAATAATATACTACCTACTACCTAAATATATCACATAAATATATCATACTATATCACACCACTACATTATATATCATATAATATACTATTATCATAAAACAATACTCACTATTAAACACTACTCTGAAAATCACACTATATTAAATCACCCTACCACTCACCACTGCTCACACACACCCTATATACTATAACTGTCACCTAAATACCTATTATATTGATATACTATAATAATATATTGAATAATAACTTAAATACAACTAATACATGATATATTAGAACTCACAACTTAATATGATACACTATCACCTATATATCATATGATATACCCGTTATATACATCTTTATACCCATTAATACTTAATTATAACGTTATTAATACTATATGTATTACACCTAAAATACTACTATATATAAATCAGTTTTAATTAATATTATATCATTATACCTCAAAATTTATTTATATACATCAATATATTAAACTAGTCTACTACTTATACACAGTATACTATACATATACATATAACACATTAAAAATAAATTTACCATATTAACCTATACACACATAAACATACATATATAATAAATCACCATATCACAATACATTTAATACCACTCACACTAAACATCTAACATAATATTAAAAATACATACATACATACAATATATACCATACAATTACCAATAATTAACAAAACCTTACATATACATACATAACACTTAGATTAATAGTTACAATATACTCATAAATACAATATACTATAACATTACACCATCATACATACTAATACATATCAATTAATCTTCAACGATTACATAACATCACATCTAACATACATATCAATATCATACCTACATACTACACTAATATCAACTAATAAATTACCTATACTCATTACAAATCACATATATAGTTTTAGAGAAGATGATTGGTATGTATAATATATATATATACTATATATAATATATTAATCAATATATATATATATATATGATACTATATATATATATAATATACACTAAATATATATATATATATACTTATACATATATATATATACGTACATCCTATATAATACCTATATTTACAAATATATATATAATACTAATATACTATATATATCATAGTGTGTATGTGTTATGATACTGTATACATGTAACAGATATGTATATACTACAAACATATATATAATATACCTAAATATATCATATATATATATATATATATATATATATATATTATATATATACTATTATAAATAAAATCACATATGCTGATGTATGGTATATATCTATACCTATATAATCAATATATACCTACATATATATACCTACATATACCTATAATATATATATATATCATATATACTATATATATATAGTCTAGTATAATGCAGCCAGCTAAAATTTAATTATCCACAAATATAAGACACATGTAATCAAACTGTTACCCCTCCACCTTTGGTAAAAACAAACAAAATATGGGGTAAAAAAAATGGGTTTACAAAAAACACAAATTAATCATATGTACATACAGATTGTACCTCAAATGAATATGTATATGTATAAACTTTATATTATACTGTATAGGCCCAACTTTATGTATATGTAATATGTATATGTATATGTATATGTTATATGTATATTTATTATTTATATTAACTATTATATATATATACTTCTTATATATTATAATATATATATATAAATAATAATAACTATATATAAGCCCTATATAAATATTCACTATATAAGTAGTATAATACTCAACTATATACATAATATCATATATATATATATATATAAATTACCATATCTATAATATATCTACCACTATATATCCTACTATAATATATCATACCTATATAATATATATAATATATACTATATATATATATATATTGTAGACATTTCATTTGGTAAAATGTGGAGAAAATGTTTAATGCTAAATGATCTTGAAATTGTTTGACATTTTAGGACGAATGGGAATCTAGTATTTTTAAATACCTACTTGACTGTCTTAATGAAGAAATTCAAGCTGTAAAAATGAAAGCAAAAATAAAGCTAAAATGAAGCCACAGATAAACCCAAAAATGAAGCATATTTTGTAAAAGTAAGTTTAAAAGTTTTTTGTGTAATCGGGACATATTTTATCAATTTTTAACTTTCTATGGTACTGTCAGACAAATCTGTAAGATTTGGTATGAATCATGATTAAAAGTTCCAGTAGGGAACTGCACATATTGTAGTGAAAAACAAGCGCTGATGCAAGATGATCTTGCATAAAGGAGTTATAAACTTGGTTACCTATAGAAATAAAATTATATTTGTAGAACCAAACCACCTTCAAACCATTTCAAACATTGATTGCCAAACTATACAGAATATAGATTAAATTTTAATATTTTAATAATTTAAATATTTGATATTAGATATTCTTACCAATTGTGGTTGCTAATTTGTCAGTTAAGTTATTCCTGCTGAAATTAGCTAATTAGAGACCACTATAAAGATAACTTTTTACATTATTTGCAATAAATAATTCAACGCCAATGATCTCGTTAAATTATATTTATTCCATTGTTTCTAAGTTTTGCTCTATTTAAATAAATCTAATATTTTTTCAGATTTTAATTTCTTTTTAACTTTCAGCTAAATGATTTAAAGTTATGTGTTGGAAAACTATATTTCCCATTTATAACCATAAACTGGAGTCAGAAAGTTGAAAAATTGGTAAAGGAGGAAAAATCAGTAAAGAAGGAGGGACTTCGATTCTCGGTAAAACTTTATCACCCTAAAGTTTCACACCAATTTCTTTATCTGTGTACTGGTGAAGATAGTTATTCATACAAAAATTCTCCTTTCGAAAGAGGCACTATTCGGCACGAATATTTTGAAAGTATTTTGTTCGTTGCAGTTAACGACACAAACAGAGAAAAAGAGAGAGAAATATTTAATGTAAATGAACTTTTGACAATCAAAGACTATATGTATTTTAAGAAAGGAGATCTTTTTCTAATTGGGACACAGGATGGTAGCTTTTCTGTTTGTCGTACATTGCATGATGGGTTAAGAATAAAAAGTTTGGGAGTAGTTATGACTGAGGACAACTTTTCTCAAATAGATTACGGCGAAAATTCTAGATCCCATAAAGTTGTCAACTGTGGCATGCAGATCTTACATTTTTAAATATACGAGACCAAATTTAAGTTATGGTACGTCTTTAATTGTTTATATATTAAAACTATTTTTTCCTGTTTTTGAAATAAATATTTTCCGTTAAAAGTTTTTAAGGCCCTTTATATATTAGTTTTTATACAAAATTGAAAAATTAATATCTTATATTTAATGAACATAAATTTTGTATTTTACGTTATGGGAATGTATACCGTATGTTATATAAATTTAAATCTGATTCTGCATGATTGGTTAAATTATGAAATAATCCGGTATTAATTTAGTTTGAAAAGATGAAGAAAAAGAGAATTGGATGGAGAGATGTAAAAATAATCTAGCTGTACAAATTAATGGAACTCTTTCGGCAGCCAGCTTCTGAGCCATAACTACTTCCCAGTCTCTCGTTCTCATTATATTATTTTTTCTCTATCTTTTTCCTTTTCTTTTTTACTTTTTCTTTCTCTCCTCAAGGCTAGTAAAAATTTAACACCAGAACCTCACATAACTTAAAATTGGAAAAACACTTATTCTAAAATGAATTTTAAAATTGGATCTGATTTGAAAGTCTCAAATTTAAGTGCTTAAATAAAGAGAAAGTAGTTAATGATCTGAAAATTTTGAAACTGGTAATTTTTAATGCAACATTGTAGCAAGAATATATGCATTCTCCACCACTAACGTCATTAAAAGGAATTTACCTACGCGCTTTTAATAAAAGACCCTCGTTTGAAGAACTTTAAACTCCTAATTATATTTAAATAGTTACCCATAAATTTAAAATTTTTCTTAATACATTACAATAATTTTTCGAGATAATGGCAATAAATATAAAATATTTTATATCATTCATATTTTTTAAGCTATTTTATTAAAGTTTTTAATAATGATCGAAATTGACTTGCAGGACGTCTATCTCTCGACTTGCAAGTCTCAATAATCCTTAAGATAGTTATTCCACAGCCAAGTGATAACTCAAAAAGGTCACAACCGAAGTATCTTTATTAATCTTTGGCCAGTCATATGAACGCAACCTTGGTGACCGGCTCGCATGAAAAAAAAACCAATTTTATTTGTCGATTTTTTGATTTTTTTTTTTAAATAGCGACTTTAAATTTTTCTTTGGTTTGTTTTCTGCTTGTATGTCTAAAATTGAAGATGTCGTTTAGCTTTAATGATTTTAACTTCATGTGACCTCAGGAAAAATAAAGATAAATTATAAATGTATTAATACTAATTTTATAATTTTTTTTCCATTTTCATTAAAATATTGAAATGTATCTCTCTTTAGCTTCATTTTTGTCTTTATTGCCGTTTGCTGGTTGGAATTTCTCTCAGGTGGTACCTCCCAGTGTCTCCAACAATGACATATATTATATTAATAAAGTAATCTGCAACATTGTATCGTGTGATAGAGAATTTTATTTTCATTTTGCCACGCTGTTTTTTAAAGCCGCAGACTCATGATTTCATATCTATTAACCCTTATTCTCTTATTATGGCCTTCCCTTTGCAAATTTCAATATTTGGAAAACTGGTTAACCCTCGCTTAATTCGGTGCAGGAAGAGACTTGAAGAGTTTTAGCTTAAATTCCAATAAGCCTATATTACCTTACTAATATCTATATATATATATATATATATAAATATAACATCTTATATATACTATTATATATATACAATAAATAACCCATATATATATAATATATATATATAATATCATATAGTATATATACTTACATATATATAATATAATATATATACATATTATATATATTATAATATATATATATATCATATTATATAATTATATATATATATACCTAATACTGTATTATATACACACTATATATAATATATATACAATTATTATATATATATATAACCTATATATATATACTATTACTCTATTATTTGAGTACTATATATCTATTATATATATATATATATATATC
Source organism: Trachelipus rathkii (assembly GCA_015478945.1). Taxonomy (NCBI): domain Eukaryota; kingdom Metazoa; phylum Arthropoda; class Malacostraca; order Isopoda; family Trachelipodidae; genus Trachelipus; species Trachelipus rathkii. Next base: position 29,961 of record JABUQX010047039.1, read on the forward strand.
TTATATACTATAAATATATATAATAACTATATAATATATATAAACATATATATAAATATACATCTCTCTATATATACCCATATATATATATACTACTACATAATATATATATATATACACTATATACTGTGACATTTATAAGATTGTTGACTCCGTATTAATACGGGAAAATTTTCATAAAAACAAAACAACGAATTTCAAAACTATTCTTTATTGCTGCAATTTTAAATTTCTATGATGTACAAACGTTATTTGCATTTTTAAATTTTAAGAAATTAACCACAGATTTTTATTATTATTATAATTATTATTTCTTAATTATTATTATTATTATTATAATTATTTTATTAAAAATGAAAAACATTATTGAATTATGTATTATAATCTTTGATTTTGAACGGTTAATTTTTTATATTCCTCTGATATTTTGTGAATTTTTATTATGTTGAATTTTCGATTATTATTATAATTTATCGGTATTTTATTTAAAAAAAACTCACCCCCGGGCCCCGCGAGCTTGCGAGCGGGGCCCCCCGCTCTGCGGGGGACGACGGGGGAGATGCATAATAGGCGGGGGGCCGAAGCCCCCACCCCGGATCAAAGCATAAAATATATAAATATCAAATACCTCAACTCAATTTCTCAAGTGTTAATTCTACAAACTTTCACGATGATACATCCTCATCAATTTAACTGAATAATAGCCTAAGCCCATCACGCCTACCCCCCAGCCTCATCCTCCATTGTTCTATGAGGCTATAGCTTCTTCAAAAACAAAAAGATATTATAAAATTCCTTTTTAATTTTTTTTTTTTACATAATTAAACGACACTTTGAAAACCCAGTATGACTAAATGTTTTAACTCTCAAAGATCATGAAATTACGCATTACATTTTAATTGATTTCGCTCCTGGGTCAACCATCTTATAAATAGCCTATAATAATATATATACTACATATAATATACACATACACAATATATAATATATAAAATATACCTATATATATATATCACTTATATACTATAATATATATACCTCATATAAATATAACCTGGGCGTATGCCGATGGGAGCCTTTGCCCCTCCCTAAATCTCTCACGAAAATAAAAAAATGAAACCTATAATGTTTGCCATAACCGACGCGTTTAAGGGTTTCTAATATAGTGAGAAGAGAAAAGTAACTGAAAACGATACATCGAATCGATAGATATGAGAATGTAGTAATTACTAATTACATAACGTATTAAAAACGCATCTTTTAAAAAGTTTTAATGTTCGTTTTTATATTGGCTTTGAAATCCCTAGATTGTTCTTCTATACGGCTAGCCGTGCTACACTCGACGGTATTCTCCGTTGGATATGGGCGGATTGCATAATAAATTTTGTGTCTTCAAAAATTGGCCGATGAAAGTGCGGATTTGTCAGGCAATAGGATTAAATTTGAAAAATCGAGATTTTTTGGATCATGAAAAAATGATGTTTCGAGGAGAAATTTATGGGTTGGAGTTCTTAAGGGATGGATGTAAAAAACTATTGCCTAAACGATTTATATATTATATATTACTATATATATATATCATATATATATATATATATAATATATAATATAATACTATATAACTATATATATATAAATATATAACTATAAGTAACTATCTATATATACTATATATATATATATATTAACCCTATACCTATATACTATATATACTTAATATATATATATATTACTATACTACTATATACTATATATACTATAACTACACACACATATATAAATACCCTATATTATAATATATATAATATATTATATATATATATATATAGCACACTAGTATTATATATATATATATATACTATATAACTCTTATATATTATATTAACTATAACACATATATATATATAATAATATATATATACTATATACCATTATATACATAATATATATACTAATATAATATAGATATATATAATATACATATCAATATATATATATATAATATATATATATATATCTATATATACATATATATATATATAACTATATAACCTCCCTTAAAACCACTATATATATGTATATACATATCACTATATATATACTATATATATATATATATATATATATAATAGTATATCATACTATATTATATTTATATATATATATACTATATATACCCCTATATATATATCTATACCCCCTCCCCCTCTCCCACTCAACAAAATCTTCTATATAACTATATAATATATACCCCCCGTATATATATATACCACTCATATTACTATAATATATATATATATAATATATTCCTATATATATATATATATATATATATATATAACTATATATAGTATACTGCATCACTAATATATCTATATATATATACTATTACCCTAACTATACTATATATATCTACTATTATACACTATATATAATACTAACTATATACCTATAATTCACTAATATATATATATAGGAGTTAGATATATATACTATATATATACTATATTACCATAAACCTAACTACATACATATCATACTCTTGGCATCAGAGTCAACTGCGAATTAGAGATCAGAGTTGGAGTTTACTAATTCAGCAGAAGACACACTGATCGGCAGCAGGCATTTCATGGACATGAGGCGTCATATGCATAATCATTGAGAAGCATTTTTCATGCTAGAGAATATTGACCAGGACGTTCTGTACGTTGCCTTATCTTTGACTCACTTTCATCCTCATTAGAGACTAGATTTTCAGAAAATGAATGTTCAACAGCATTTCATCTTTTTTATTTGCATCCGTTTCTTAGTGCTAGGCTAAGTCCTGTAGGCAGTCTTGCTTGAGAAATGTAAAATGACTTTTCAGACGTTCTTATGACTTTATACTCAACAAATATTCAATACCGAAACTGACCTATAGAGTATACCTTGTGGCTGAATAAAAAAAAATGGGATAAACAAAAAGTTGTAAAGACTAATGGAATTACTGAAGCATCATCAATTACATAAGAAGCTGATCACTTTTTTTTCCTAAAAATCAAAACCTGTCTCTTCATCTGCACTG
>JABUQX010047040.1:15000-59617 GCA_015478945.1 Trachelipus rathkii
GAAGCGATTTGCATACAATTTTGCAACCTATTTGAATATTGCGCATGCCATGCTGCTTAATTTTTCAAATTGATAAAGTTAGGGAATTTTTATTACGCCTAGGGAGCCCGGGAGAAACAGGTTACATTTCAGATGTTGATAACGTATTTACTGAGAAGGAGGAAAAAGTTGAGAAAAAGATTTCAACTAAAAATGTAAGTTAATGAGAATTAATGCCTCCTTATAATATATATAATATATATATATATATATATATATATATATATATATATATATATTATATATATATATATATATAATATATATATAAATATATATATATATATATATATATAATATATATATAAATATATATATATACATTAGTTATGGTGTGTGTCATCCTTACGTGTATGTGTTTTTACAACACATGAATATTGCTATGTATGTATACATTGCAATATAAACTACATCCCTTCCATATGTATGTATGTATTTATGAAATGTATGTATGTAGTTATGTACCATCATATCTAAGTGCAAGTTTTGCAAATTCCCAGAGTGATATTGCAGAGTGATATTGCGAACGTCAATGTTCTGCATTAAATTGCAATGTGGGTAAGAAAGTTATTTATTTGTCTGTTATTTTTTGTATCATTTTGTCCTATTTTGTCTGAGTAGCTCATATTTAAGTGATTTTATAGTAGTCGCATATATGCTCTTATCAATTGTGATTACAACATGAATATGCAAATACGTATTGAGAAACTATATAGGATAGTATAGATTATATTGTAATGATAAATAAAAAATTTAATCTGTTATTATTATATGGATTTACCTTGAGAATGTGTTAAAAAATTTGCGAAAGTGCTTGATAACTAGGTTAGTATAGTGTGCTTCTATTTTTTATAATATTTATTATATATTTATATTATTATATAATACTTTATTAATATATATTATATATTATTAGTAAGTATAATTATATTTTTATTTGTATATAATTGATTAATATAGTTAGTAATATATTTTAGTAATTATATTATTATAGTAATGTAATTATTATATATTGAGAGAGAGAGTAGAGAGAGATGAGAGGAGAGGAGAGATTAGATGAGATGAGAGAGATAGATGAGATAGAGAGAGTGATAATAGAGGTAGAGAGAAGAGTAGAGAGGGTAAGATGCGAGATAGTAAGGAGAGAGGAGGTGAAAGAAGTTAGCCGGAGACGAACGAAGGAGCGATAGGGTTGTTAATAGGTGAGTCTTACTGCATCGGTGAGGCAGGATCTCAATTATAATTCCTAGCTATTGGAATAAAAGTTGTTTAACTATTATTTGAAACAGAAGTTTTGAGATGAACTTTTTTAACTACGTATTGTAGCTCGTGCTTTAGTAACATTATTATCCTATAGTGAGTGTTATCTGTCTGTTATAAAAGTGGATTGGAGCAACACTAGTGTTGTAATATCGACAGTTCAATTGCTGTATTATATACTTATATATTCCATATAATGTAATATTTATACAAACTTACTTATTTTGTGAGTATAGAGTTGTTTCTATATCTGTAGATAGTCATAGTACTAATCGTGAGGCTATATATCTAATTTAGGGTTTCTCATCTGTTGCCACTATTAGTGAGATAATGCTTATTGATAATGATCGCGATAGATGACTTGATTACGTCGACATGTTGAGACAATTATTTATTAAGATGCTTATGTAATTATCTAATGATAAGACTTAGTTATATACTAAGATAGGTAATTACATAGTTGTTTTAGTAAGATACTTAGCAGTGACTGTGGTAATTGTGATACCTGATCAATGTATGCGTGGGCTTAATTGTAATCGTGAAGGATATATATTAGCTAGTATGAATAAATTAACTGGCGTAGCCTTCTTCTGTAGTAGCGTGTGGGTTTGATTGAGTTTGAAATGGATAAGATTAGGCTTTTTGATCAAGGAAGTTGGCGATAACATTTGTAGTCATGATCTCTATTCTTTATCGCTACTGAGCCAGGGATATGGGTGCTACTTCTGGCATTGAGCTCTCGTCTCGTCATAGGAGAGCTAGGATGTGAGGCCATAATGACAATTGAGTCTTCTAGGTAATACAAAATATCACTGAAAAATGAATAGAGATAATATTGACAATTTTACTTATCTTTGTCTTCTAAGAAAATTCAAATTATCTTATAGGGTGTCTTATTATGTAATCGGCATAGTGTATCGTCAGTTGTCGCGATATATATTGAAATATAGATATACATTACTCGTGTATACTCATGATAGTAAGGATTAGTCTAAAGTAGCAATAATACGAAACCTACTCCGCACGTTTCGTTTTTAGAATCATTAGCTGTTTGTGGAGCCAGAGACAGCATAAAAGTGCTTAGATATATCGGTATGCGGAGCCGTACAATAACGCTCTTTTCTTGAGAGACTATGATATTAACTCTTCAGCTCTATGTCTAGATTCTAGTATTCGTTTGTATAGTGCAGGACGCTGCGCATTAAAACTAGGCCACCTCTCGGTGGAATATCAATAGTCATATACTATTCTTTCGAAACTTTGTATTCGTATATGTAAGAAAGGACGATTATTTTTTTATATTTGATAATAGGATACTATATTAATTCTTATCAATACTACTCTCTCTGAGAGTCATTAAGGAGACTAAGTTAATAAGAGAAATATAGCTTATGCTCGATACGTTGTATGTTTTTGTAATTGTAGCAATACATATTGATTATATGTGCAGACGTTACATCTGTTTCATCTCTAATATATAATTTATTGACTTACCTATTCATCGCTTAATAGTGAAAGATTATGTGACTATATTTTTTTATAGCTCTTGGTCTAAGTTAATGATTCGACTTCTGGCATTGTGCATGTTCATCATAAATTTCGTACAGGAGGTATCGCCGACTATGGGGCGGGGAGAGGGCTGAGCCACTGGTGACTGTAGGAATGTGAATCGTTAAAGTATGTGTGAAAGTGTGCTATCCTCAAAGCCGTACTCATAATTAGACAGGTGTTAGAAGTGCTTAAGTTTGTGAGTAAGGTACGTTAGGTAGATATGATGAGTTTCATGGAACTACACGGTGTGTAGAAATAGGAGGAGAAGTGGGGGATGGGATATGTGAAGAGTGCTAAGTATAAGGACTAAGTTTAGGCAAAGGTGAGTGCGTTGGGTCGTGGTGGGTAAGGTGTGAATAGAGTGTCTGGGCAGTGCCTGACACTATGAGTTTTGCTAGTTGGGTTTAGGCAACTGGGAAAATGATGGATATTCCGATGTGGTTTAGAGTAGTTAACGTGTTCTCTGCATAGTTCAGAAGTATGTGAGAACCATAGGGATGAAGATTCTCTGACGCAGTGACTGATGGTTGGGAAAATTTTATATGGACTGGATTGCTAGATGCTATGGCTATGGGTAAGACTTAAATTTATTTAGCTTCGAGTGGAGTGGTGAACATTGATAGGATATGTGTAAGACGGGACGTATAGTGCATTTGCATACAAGTAGAGTATGTGTTAACGCAATTGATATGAAGACAATGCAGTATATGTTAAAATGTGTTAACTGGGGAAGGATAGGGAAGGAATGTGAATGGGGTGGAGCTGAAAAGGGGTATCTGGACCCTAGATCATAAGTAGTGGAAATGTGGCTATACAGGGATGCTCGCGAAGTATCTCAGTAGTGGCTTTCTAATGATAGAGAGATGCAAACAGAAGAATATGACATGTGGAATAATTGTGGTCATAGAGTAGAGGTTCTTGTTATGGGTAGTATGGACGTACTGAAACTTTAAGGTAGTAATATTAGAGATCTAATTTGGGGATGTTGCTGCTAGCGTGTGGAGAGTTGTGACGAATGCTAGTGATTGTATGTAAAGTACCCGATAGACAAATGATGAGTTTTTTGGTGGAAGAGAAGGAGGGTGCTATGGGGTGGAATGTTAGTCACTACAAAGACGCAGATATAAGAAGTTAGATGGGCATAATAGTCATTACTCGAACAGGTTATGGAGAATACAAACCGGGTACCGATTTTAGGGTGAGCAAGATGGGCCGGGGTGGGACAACTGGTCTTTGGTGGTATATTTAAAGGGCTTATTATATGATATTGTCTCAAATCAATGGTGAATAGGGTAACGTATAGTAAGTTGCTAGTATTACGGTGAGTAGGGGTGGTTCTGAGTTTGCGTATAGTTCGGTTGTCTAGGTCGTAGTAGGTCGGTTTATGGGGTTATATAGGACACGTGTTTAACTTTAATGAGTCGGAGGTGATATAATGGAGCTTTGTGCATTCGCGATTATGATTTGTAATACATACTATTACTCATGATATATTCTAGTATTACTGTATAGGGTACTGTTTGGGCACCCTATATATATACATATCCTATTTTAGTAGAGTGTGTATATCTAAGATAGTGGGAGGATATAAAGCTGACAGGAATAGTAGGAATGGTCTCAATGAAGTAAGAAGTAGTCATATTAAATGTAACACAGTATAAGATAAAAAGAATTTACATATAGTTTAAGTATTATATTAATTATAATATTTTATTTTCGTAGTAAATATTAGTTATAAATATATAATACCTATTATAATTTAGAGTGGATATCATATTGATAAGGATAAGGAAGATACATGGAAGGTGGAATAATAAGATAGTGGATAGCATATCTAGATAGGATAGCAGTTTAGAAGGAAACAAGATAAATTGTAAAAATACCAACTAATAAATACATAGATAAATAATACTTAGATAGGGTAAAACTATTGATATACGATAACTCAACTGATAATATATAGCTGACAGGTATAGGATACAGATAGGAGATGAGAAAAATGAATAGAGCTAAAAAGTAAAGTAGAGTAGAAAATCAAGTTAGCTGTCAAGTATGAGTGATTGCATAGATTAAAGAGAGTGGTATACATAAATATATAAAATTAATTAGATGACAAACACATACGTTTATATATTTATATTGAATAGATAGCAAGACGTAGTAGTTTTAATATTATACACTATAAGATATGTACGTGCTAGTAGAATAAGACGGCTTGATAGGTCCTAGTGCCTAATTTATATAATTGTGTGCAAACAATATCGCGGCTCTAAACGCATTTGTCAGATTATATTGGCTCATGATTGCTTGATACTATGTAAGGTACATTGAAGGTAAGAAAAGAATTCATATATCCGATAAACACTGGTAAATAGAATTAATAATTATCGGCTGATATCATCATGTGACTATACATATTTCTAGTATAAGCTATTGATAGAATTTATGTGGACGACAGTAATTACTATATTACTGTAGTATTATAAGTTTATACTTATTAGGACTTTAATATATGGAATTGTTTACCTAGGCGTGATGATAGTACGTAAATAGGTAATATAGAAGATACTATTAAAATTAAAATAGCGGGTTATACTAGAATTCTATGACTGGGAGAGTTACAGGGCACATAAATAACAGTGTATATTTATTGAAGTCTATAAACTCTGTATCTATATACTACTTTGCGTCAGGTGGTGGTAGTGTTTTTTTTATGTGAAATAGAATTATATAGTGAATGGTAATACTAATTCAGTGTAGATTTAGTCGCCTAGAATAGCATATGAAGACGAAATATAAGTTTATACTTTATATATACTCTTTTAGCATTTCTGTAATACAGTGAGTTATAATAATTAGATTAAAAATAGTATTGTAGAGTATACAATTATATTCAGATAATGTCTTGATAATGTTCCTTTGTTAATTAGATACGCTCACTTTGATTGATTATTTGATTGCTCAACTTCAAGGAACATTCTGAGCTCCTATCCTAATATAGCATTATTTTTTATATATTCGGAAGGAACGTTACAGTTATGAATATCTTCTCATAACGCACTGGGAGTATTTTTTAGAGGCGATACATCAGAGAAGAAAATCTCTTTACCTTATTTGGATGTATTTATCTTCATGGGTGATGTAATAGAAGGTGCAAGACTACAATCTGTCCTAGTTGACAGAAGTGAGAAATAAGTGTGATATCCTCTAGATGTGTCTGTGCAAAAAGGTTGTGTTGGCAAGTGGGAGGCTGTTTAAAGTCCACGAGGATGATGAGTCCGGGAAATGGTGCTGATATTGATGGTCTCTTATAGAGTAGGTGCGTCGGTATGACTTGTGGTCTGTCAAGGTGCGCGCGGATATGTGAGTATTGTGTGATAGAAGGGTGCTGGTACTAGAGAGGGTGATAAATAGTATGGCTGTATATGGAATCTTCTTTACATAGATATGGAGTTATTATTAATGCGGAGCAAAATCGATATGTCTTTGAGAAACTCCAATGATTATATAGTGCCAAGTATATCGGTATACTGAATATATATATATACAAGGATACACTCTCATATATAGATATATATTAAGAACAATACGATACTGATAATTTTATAGCTTTATCTCATATCCAATATAGTGACTACATTTTATATTGACGGTCAGATAGCAGCTTGCCCTAATGATATTTCTTATATTGAATATGTCAAGGCCTGAAAACAAGAATTTTTACTCAAGTTCTCAGAAACATTTCTTTGTGTGTATTAATGCTTTTAGCGCTAAGGATAATTATCGTATGCACAATCCTTTAAAAGACATGTAGACTTTACTACGCATGGCTATTATTTCTATAATAGGGGAGCTATGTTTGTGTATCCCAGCAGGTATGAAGTAATGTGTTATGTGGACTTATAATAGCTATTCTTCGGGGTGGTGATACAAATTCGGTCATTGTGTAATATATAAGATATTGAGGTAATGTTTTACACATGATTTCAGCTAAACGAGATTATATATAGCTTTAACTATCAAATATACTCACTGACTGATATGAATAAGTTAATAGTATGATATAATATAATAGTATAATAGATATAGTAATAGGTTAGATAAGTATATAGTTATAATTAGTATTATATAATATATTATAATATAGTATATAAACTCATTTTTTATATATTATTTATGTATCAGTATATGATTAGTTAGTATAAGTTATATATTATATATTTATAGTATATAGTATATGATAATATATATATTAGTAGGTATATGTAGTAGTAGTTTATATATATATATAATATATTGTATATTATATATTTATATATTAATATAAGTTATTTATCTATAGTTATATATATATATATTAATATCATATAATAATATTATATTATTAGGGTATAGTAATTAGTAACTATCGTAGACTTAAATTATACTAGTATAATATATTATATATATTTATATATAGGTATGATTTAATATTATCATCAGTATATATATATATATTATATTATATTATACTATATGGTAGTATATATATTATATATAATGATTTATATAATGATGTATATATATAGTATATTAATAGTATTAATATAATATATATTATATAGTATGTTAGGTAGTTTGTTATGAAGAGTAACCTAATCTATAGGTGATATCTAGATTTGGGAATTGTTCTATTTGCATGGAACAATGATCATGGAAATAGGTGTGGGAGATAATATAGGTGGCGTTCTGAAAATGGATATTTGTTTACAATTGATCGGGTTAAAGGCGAGTGAATGAGATCTAGCAATGTTTTGTTAAGAGTTAAGCAAGAAATTAAAATGTCTCTTTTGTTTGCTTCTCAACTCGGACTGTTTTGTATAGTAGCTATTCTAGAGAATTTTATACGTGGGACTTCATTTTTTTAATTACCGTGGACAAACCCGTCTCAGTTCTATATTCGTGCTGTCTGTAGTGTGTCGTTATGGTTCGTAGCTGTAAGTCAATCTCTCTCGTCTAGCTTATCTTCTTTATTTTTTATTTACATAGCTCATTCTCGGTGTGCTATGTCGGTCCGCTATTCTCACATTAGCTTCGTCATCATCTAAAGTAGCTATCTAGAACGAGTATCATCGAAAAAATATGATCTGGTTAGTAAGATCATAATACGCTCAGAGATTCCAATTCTACGAATCTAAATACGTCTCATCTCTTGTCTCTTTCTCTAGACACTCGTGTCTTGGTCGTGCTTTCGTCTCTTCCACCGCACTCTTTCCGGTGCTTGGTCTCTTTCTCTTCTGCTTCTCAGTCTGCTCTCGATCGCTCTGCTAGGTCTCATCTCGTGTCTCAGTCGTCCTCTGCCTCCTCTCTTTCTCTCGTCTCTCTCTCTCTCTCTTAGTCTCGTCTTCCTCTCTCTCTCTCTCGTCGTCTCCGATCTCTCCTTTCTTCTGTTCGGCTTTTCAGTATATTCTCTATGTATAGTACTAAATTAATCTTTTTCCGCTGTATTCTAGGCTAGAATTAGCTACACAAATTTAGCATTTGTTGAGCCAACTCTACAGTTGCTCTCGTTTTACAGCAAGGATGATGGGACTATTATATTCTATAGATACATAATATATCTAGCTATTAATCAGTCGTCAGAACAAAATTGTAGTAGAGTAAGATACAGGCAATTCGTCTTAATCTGTAATCGCTATCGCTTGCATCCGACGCCCCGCTGATTCCAAACGTTGAATCACGAACTCTACTGTTGTAGGTGAATCACTCGAAACCCTAAAAGACAACGAAGGGACGCACGTATACTAAATAGTGTCGTTCATAGGTAGGGATTTTTACTCAAAATGAAAGTGGTGCCGCGCAACATTGCCGCTTTTTTGTGTATTGCATGCTCAGCAATACTAATTCAGAGAGTTTAAAGTTTTGGTAATTATTTATTCTTAAATATTGAAATCTCTATAAAATATTTAATTTATTTTTCTTTAAATCTTGTTTTTTAATGTTCACAACGAAAATTACCTGCAATTGATTATAATTTGATAATTAAGTTAGATAGATATGTTAAATTAATAATAATTATTAAGAATTATAGCATATTTATATATATTGGCTGTTTTAAAAAGATTCCAATCTGCTTCATGATTTGGTGTATGTATTTAATTATATTAAGGCTATATGATATTTATTACACTATTCGATTTGAATAACTCTAACTTTTAGGATAGATTAGTGGAAGTGGTATTTAATTATATGTTATAAATATTGTTATCCTCTAGTTGAGCTATATAGTTATTCATGAATGGAAAATAGGCCTAAATTAGCCCAATAATAGAATTATGAAATAATAATAATAGTATAATTATTATACTATGAATGAATAGTTTATGTTTAAAGGAATATCAGAATATTGCAGACCAAGATAAATACATATTTTGCCTAAAAATTAAAATAAATACATATAAATAAGTAATACGTAGATTTTAATTTTTCGTTATAAGAATAATAAATTATAACTATAAATGATTATAAATATGATATATAATATATCAAACTTTATGGGGATTATTATATGATAAGTAATGACATAAATCAATCAATAAACATATAGTTATACTATATAAACTAGATATATACAGACTAAGCATCATGATATAATCATAACTATATATAATAAGTATAATAATCTAAAACTAAGAGTATCATAACTACTAAAGATAATATTATCAATAATAACTAGAGTAATAAATGTATCAATAATATAGTAATAAGCTACTGAAGTATCATAATCATAATACTATACAATATAAAATAGATAATAACAAAAACAGAAGAGAAAAGATAATATAGCTAAATAAGTATAATAATAATTAATGACATATAATACAATAGCTTAAGGTAGTACTAATGAATAGAATAGTAATACGCATAATCATAAGATATCAGATATTTACATATAATCATGAGATAATAATAAATAACTTAATATAAGTATTATAAATACATATAGATTATACTACATAAGCATAATGATATATAAATAACTGAAGATAAATATATATACATATATTAATAATTAATAATAGGGTAATAATAATACTTTAGTGAATAATATATACAATAAATAAGTAATAATAATAAGATATATTATTTAAGAAACAGGAGGGAGTAAAATGAAACATTAAAGGATAATTTTTAAAGCTAGTTAGATCTCAAACTAATAAGTAACTGTTTCTATAGCAGTATCTGATAGCTAGAAACATGAATTTAGTATACGTAACTAGTTGAGAAAATTATAATATCTAGTTACGCCATACTATTACGTTTATAATATAGATAATAGTATCTAAATCTAACGAGTGAGATAAATAAATTATGGTCTGATTTACTAAATATAGTATAGATAAGTGGTTCTCAAATATGGCCCATCTTACTAAATATTCTTATATATATATATATACATATAACTAACTAACTTATAAGGTTAAATAATGTAATTATTTATGATAATTGAATTTATTATTCTTATACAAATTGCATTCTTATTATTTATATGTATTCTTATTTATATATGCCTAATTAGTTTTTAAGTTATTATTCTCTTATATCATTTACAGTAGTTTTATATTCTATTCTTATATATAGTTTATATATTTATATACTATTCATGATTCATTGATTTACATTATATTTATCTATATAATTATTAGTTTTATATGCTATTTAATAGTTAGTATACATTATTATATAATTATTAACTATTATTTATCTATAATATTAACTATATTCTACGTGGCTGATCTATACTAGGTATTATATACTAATATATAATTATTAGTATGATATTATTTATAATATTATTGGTATTTAACTAACTTTAACGCTACGCTATACTCAATCTAGGTAAGTGCTATCATAACGAGGTAATAAATAATGATTGTAGTGACATAAGGTGACTAATGTATAGAAATATGTCGTATACTAATATCATACTATATCAAAGTATCTAAACTTAACGAGATGGTCATAACTATCTACCGTAATTCTGTCTACTGATAATATAACATATAGTTCAACAGTAGTACTAACTAACTACATTTGATATTAGATATATATAGTATAGTATAAGTATGGGATTATATAATAATATAATTACTATACGAATATGGATTAGTATTGACCTAATTATATACATATAATATTAATATGTAGTAGTAATATTAGTATTATTATTATCTAGTTATATATTGTGGTTGATATTTAATTATTATTTACCGGCTTGTATAGTGATACAAATGTATTATATATACTTTGAATTTATATTTATTGTTACCAATACATTCGAAGAACATCTTACTTACATACACCACCTTTTTCCAGATATCTCTGTGCGATAGGGGGTGAAATAAAGCATGTACTCTCAAAGTAGTACATTGATTGTCAATATTGATCATATTGATAGTGAGTGATATGAAAATGAGTTACTTGAGTAATGTTATGTTATGGTCACAGACTATACTAACTTATCATTTAGTTCTATGGTCAAGGTATCCATGATATATACGTAATACTACATAGATTGGTTGTGACAGGTTAGTACGTAAGGTGATAATTTTCAGTGATAATTCTTGAAGTTGGTTTGTGTAGTATATCGGTGATATAGAGTTTAGAGGTATATATATATAAATAGTAGGAGAGTGAGGTGATGGATGTTAGCATAGAGAAGGGTGAATATTGATATATCTTTAGTATGTATGTGATGTATAGTAAATATGGTAAGTGTAATCGGTTTGAGATGAAAGGGTGTGAGGGTGAATTGTGTCGTGCACGTAGGAGCTGAGAGAATAGAGAGAGTGGTGAGAGAGATAGAGAGATTTCTAGATGAACTCTTGCTAGCTAGCATGATATATATTGACATCAGAGTTAGACAGTGGATTTGTAATGTGATACGATTATTATGAATAAAATTTGAAATATATAATGGGGGTATAATATACTATTGTTGTCGAGAAAGTGTTAAAAATATCTTGATAGATGTTTATTTAAAGAGTGTCATAGTATGAGGATTATCGTTAGAATTGTGAAGATAAGTGCAGGGCGAGAGTGGGGAGCGAGTGGAAAGAGTTCGCTAATAGAAGTGGTGAATTTTTGTATTTGAGACGTAGTAGCGAGTGGACTTTAAACTTCGGATTTTGTTAGCGGTAGAATTGGTTGGAGCATGATGTGTAATTCGACATAAAGGATATGTAGTTAAGACGACGGTTTGTAGTGATGGCTCTACGCGGATATGGGGAGAAGAACGCGAGGAGGTAGGTTGGATTCGTGATCACTCTGTCCGAGGTCACACGAGGTATGTTGGTCAGGCTCGAACGCCTGACCAATACAATATAAAATATAGTTACAAATTAGATATCATTTTTACATTCATCAGAGATTAGATAAGATACGAAAAGATCTCTCGCGCAAGTATGGTTTGTGAGCGCATGGTATAACGATCGAGGCGTTCTTCGTTTACTGGGTGTCTAAGTAAGAGATGCTAAGGTACAGTGGAGAGATTATCACTGCGGTCTGGTACGGAAGGGTGGCAAGCTTAAGGAGTGGATAAGGTAGGTAAATATATTTAACAGGTGTGTATATATTAAAATATTTTGTTTGTTATATTCCGCAAGGTGATTTAGTTCTGTATTTTTTTTAAGTTTCCCCATGAGATGCTTCGCTGTTCGGGTGAGAGATCAGGAGAATATGTTATTTATGAGGTTGTCTGTAGTTGCTGTGATGAATTAATTTGTGTATTAGCTTTATACAAGAGATGTTAGTTTCTATGTGAGTACTGCATTATGATAGACTTTTGTAGATGTAGAGTATAGCATTCAGAGATTGGATAGTAGAAAAGTGTGACTAGGTACAACATACATGACTAAAGTATTGAAGTTCAAGTACTTTTCTATATAAGTAGATAGGATAAGAAGTTATGATGGGTGTGTATAAAATAAATACTATGTAATATGTAATAGTGATGGCGAATGAGAGTGTGATGGGCTAGAGTAGTTAAAGAGTGAAATGAGTGGTATTTATTGATATTGTACTATAATAGGCCAATGATGTGAGGTGTCTAGTGATATAGATTAAAGGTGTATAGGTATTTTAATGTGAAATATATGTATTAAAATGAGGTGAAAAGTGATACCTAAATTGCTCATTTCTTTGATGAATAGATGAGATGTATGGTAATATGAATAGTTTGGTGTGTAAGATGAAATATAGAAATGGGATTAAGGAGTCAGGAAGCGCCCGTGGATAGGAAGGGCGATTGGTATATAGTGAATAGTATATCGTAATGGGGGATGCGTTCAATAAGATATATATAATATTAGAAATTAGTGGGTAGGAAACGTGTTATCGTTATAACCAATAAATAAATAGAATAGGATTGCTATAGGAGAAGTAGTGGGAGGTGCTGGAGGTTCAGCATATTTCCTATTTTAATAAACGCTAAGCATGAAATAGTGCATGTGTGTAGGATTGTAGTAGTGGTACCAGTGATAAGTAGATAGGTATATTATTTTGTGGTAGGACTAGGTATTAGAGTAAGGTGAGATGAATATGTATAGGGTGAAAAGTTGAGATTGGATATATGCGCTAGTTATTATAATGAATTGATAAATACTCAACAGTATTTATATCTGAGGGAGTGGGATTTAAGGTTGATAATGTAGTATATTTGAGATATATTGCGTATAAGAAAAGTTTATATAATCATCTTAGGTTCGATTGCTTTTTGGAGTGTATGGACCGCTTTGTAGCATTGATAGTATATTAGTATACTTTATAGGTGAGGGGGTGAATTAACGAGGAAGTTTATTACTAGAGGACATACTGTTACGCTGTAAGGGTGAAGATGCTGTGATCGCCGCTGTGTATTGTAGGGGGAGGTCAAGTCGTCTTCATTCTTCTCGCGTCGAAAGACTTTTAGAAACTATTGAACACGTCTTAAGAGATGCATTCGTTGCCTTCGGCCGCAGTGGTAGTTTGGAGGTCAATGTCTCGAGGTAGAACTGGTAGAACCTCGAGGTAGTTTTCGATATACGCGTTGTAAGGTTAGATACTATAAGCAGTTTGTCAGTCCGAGTGGCTGGGCTTGTGGCTAGAACTCGATGTCTCTTTTTCAGTTTGAAGATCATCCAGATGAGATATTTGCTGTATAATGAGAGAGGATAGTATCTTGGTTCTGCTAGTATTATGATGAATGGCTTTAGGGTTTCTGGGTAACTGCATGGAAAGACTAAGGAGTCATAATTTTGTGGATGTGTATTCCTTCAAATGCGAGGGTGGGGCAGGTGCAAAGGAGAAGAAGGGGTTAAGAGGGGATGTTGGATGAATGCTGAGAGGTGAGGTGCTCTATCTGATTATATGAGGAGATCCGTGTTGCCGATATTTACCAGATTTTTTGAAGAAGTGAAATCTTCATGATGTGGTAGACTCTGGGGCGAAGGGTGAGGGAATTTGCGAGGGTGTGTAGAGGGTGGTTAATGACTTCATATACTCATATGTGATATCAGTGTGTAGGTGTAGAGTGCGATGGCGTTGAGGATGAGTGCTTATGTGAGTCATAGCTGGAGGGTGAGGCAATATGGATAGCACTAGTAATGAGGAGTTATCACTTAATTATTGGTAAGTATGTCTAGATATGTTGATTGAATGAGGGGCGACGTGCAGTGAGTGCTAGATCTGTGTGTAATAGTAGGCCAAAGTGTAGAAATGGGTAATGTAGGATGCCTATTTGCAAATTTTTTTCACGATATTGAGCTGTGATGTAATTAATGAGAGGAAGTCTATAAGTGCTATAGAGAAGTGGTGCTTGAACTGAGTCATGCGTTATGCAATGAGGTTAAATTAGGTTGCAGAAGTAGTCTATCCGTGTAGTGTTAAATGATATGATAGTTTAGTACTTTAGGATTTGGAAAGTACTATTATGTTGGATTGAGGAATATTTCTGATATGATTTTATGTTGGTCAATAAGTGTGTGATTGTGTATATTTTTAAGATATGTTATTCAGTGGGGTATCTCATAAAATTGGAGGAGAAACTGTTGCAATTTCTAAGATATAGGAAAGATCAGCTGTTGCATGGAGTTGAAGTGTTGATTTGGTTTGGTGTGGATATGTCGTGTCTCAGATAGAGGATATTAGCGATTATTCACTCTGGTGGTAAACTCTTGTCGCTCGCCGCATACATCTTCTATTTGTGTCTCCTATATATACTTATCTCGTTCAGTCGCTAGTATTCTTGTTCATATGTGATAGATTAACTTGGGTCTCTGGACGCGGAACAGGTCAGTTATGATATGACTGTGAATAAAGTAGTTTTAATTAGATATATTAATTATATTTGTTATATTAGATACAATTTGTTTTAGTAAGTATGGTATATGCAATAAATTATTGATTGTATAAATCTTAAAATAATTTTATTATATAATTCTGATTTACCGTTTCCTATTTAAATATATATTAATTAAATAAGGAAAGAAAAAAAGAGAATCACTACATCTCTATTTTTATTCTACCATAGATATACTATGTAATCTAATATTTCCATGTGGGGAGATGAGAGGAAGATGAATTTGAAGTGATCTTATATGATCTGCGTACTAGATGTATATTTATTAGAATAGTATTGATAGTCATTGGTGTAACTAATATTGGCCATTACTTTAGAATACATAAATGAAAGAATTTAATATTTGTAAATATGATATTGAAATATAAAAAGTTATTTTTTAAATATATATATATTGATATAGGTAAATTAATACTAGATAAGAAGTATTAGTATATATATATGATAATTATGATTATACATTTCTATAAATATATTTTTTATTGTTATATATATTATATAATGTGATATATATATAATACTTTTATATATGAATATTATTTTATATATATAGGATTGTATATATATTGTGTAGTAGGTAGGTTTTATTATATAATTTAATAGTATATAATATAATATTATATGTATATTATATAATTATAAATACTCGTAGTGATATTATATTAAAGCTCATTTATAAGGTGTTATAGAAAAGGTTACAAGAAACTTCGTTTGGAAGATCTGATCATGTCATGGAGAAGGCTATTATATTATCATTTAATGTATATATAATAACCGGTAGTAAGGTTCAATAGCTGAGATATGTATATAACTTATAGATTATATGATTATGCTACTACGATATCTGGTAGCCGAGAGTGATGTAAAGCTGATAATATATGTAACTAAATCGATGACAGGCAGCACTCTACAGTAATAGACAAATTAGATATTGGAATTCAAAGCGTGATTAATTGCTAAGGAGTGTTATTTGATTTTTTTATTATTATGTATTTTTTTTGTTTTTTTTTTTTTTTTTTTTTCATTTATTTCTATGAGAGTTTTTTTAAAAGAAATGTATTATATTTATTCCTACTCATATTTAGAGTTGGCTCGGAGTTTTGCGACGAGGGGACATTAAAAATATGTGTTCTTTACCTGCTTTCTGCTTTCTTATTATAGGAGAGTTTTTACGCGTTGACTGTTTCAAATTACTACTTACTATTTTTCATTATTGATTTATTTATATAATTAATTGAAGATATCGTATGTCATATTCGTATAAACATCTCTATGTCTAAACACCATACACAATCAACAAGATCACTTAATAAAAAGACAATATATAAATATCTAACAGTATCACCTATGAATAACATGTGAACCATTTAGACATTATTACTTCTCATGTATTATCATGTTGTCTGCACATACGCGCACAGTAATTCCAATCCTTAAAACATTTACTCACGCTCTGTCATGAGTTTAAGACTAACTCATATCATTTATTAACTCGGATCTGTTCATATATAATTGATTGTCATATAATACATTCGGACTGTGGTGATGATTGGTGTTAACAATCATATATTATAAAAGATAGAAATACTCACTCAATAAGAACTAATAAAAATGATCACGTGCTTTCAGAATGGACTGCTAATTCGATTACATAGGCGATTTACATAGTGGAGTTGAGAACTCAGGAAGACTCTATTCCATCTACTTAACATGATCTCTCTACATTACGACTTCTTACAAAATCTGTTTTCGCATACTTTATACAGAGAGCAGTTAGTATCTAATCTCATACATGTACTTCACAAACTATAATAAGAAAGTTTATGAGCGATCGTATCGCTAAAGTCTATAGGTATTATAGCTGAAAAAAAAAAAAAGAATCCAAACAAATCAGCAGAATGTTTAGAGGGATACTATATTTTTTTTATTAACAGGAAGTAGGTTGAGAATATTGTCGTTATGCTTCACCTTTACAGTATTGTTAGGGATGCGGATAGTGTTGGGAAAGGAGAATATAATTATGTATCTACATGAAACATGTTTTCTCACTATTAATATTATACTACTATATTTTATTTATTCATAAATATAAAACAATTTAACTTAAATCATTTGTGTTTAAACAGTGATTACATATAAGTTATAAAAATATATAATATTAGAATTGTGATTGTCTATTTAAAGTAATATACGTCCTGAAAGAGGATTGACCATGTATAAAATAATAGGGATCAGAAAAGACTTAAACGTATTTTATAAGATATTATGAAGCTGATTAGTATAAATGATAAGCTCATTTTATAATATATTCTTGCGAGTTTTATAGTGTCTACTCTACGCTCAATACTCTTACTTTCTCATTATTTTCTTGATATAATAATTTTAAGATATATTTTAGAAGAAATATATATGAAGCCATTGAAACAGTAAAGCAATATGGTAAATTTATAGTCTTTAGTGAGAACATGCCGCATACCTCTCTAAATTATAATTAATATATTATCCCTATGACGTTACTTAAAAATAAAATAGTAGGGACTAGCCAATGCCTCTATACTTTAAGGGGCCTCTATTAAGTGATTATGATAAAGATGTTATTATACAGTAGAGTTTTATCTAGTGTAATAACTTGAATAATATACTTAACTACTAGACTAGATAGGGCTGATAATGTATAATATAGACCTGTGAATGTGATCAATAAATTAAAGTCTATGAGAGTTTTATAGACAAGACTTTGAGAGAGTCTCAGTAAATATTTAGTTTCCACTAGAGACGTAAGAGACTTAGGGCGTGGGCCGGAAAGTAGAGGATAAGATATTGTTTTGTTTTATTATGAATGGGATGTGCTTGAACAGTTATACATCTTTTATTAGCGAGGGATATTTGTCAGCCTGATCATTATAAATGATGGATTATAATCTCAGCAGGGGAGGCCAAGCTTCAGGTGCTGTGCATAGAGTTGTGTTAGGCAACCGTGCAGAAACATATAGAGAGTCTCAAGCGTTTGATGGTGATTTATGGAGCCTATGGATCGCTGCATTTATAGCAGTCTTATCATGACTATTAATGGTATAGTTGTAGTATTGCGACAGTCGTGCGCTGCTAGGCTGGTGTGTCACAGACTGGCGTGTAGGGAGTGATTTGGGTTTGCTAATCAATACCGTACGTAATGAACTACATATCCATAAGCATAACGGCGTAGTCGCACTGCCTGATACTATCTCCGTAGTACTCTGGATGCGCTCTCGCTATTGTTAGCTGATGAGTGGGATGGAAGGTCCCCTTGTTGATGACGTGAATATAAGGTGATTATCCTATACCCCGTGGTGTCGTGCCTGCTGGGGTGTGAGTGCAGGTCGAGAGATTTTGTGTAATGGGAATGCACTCGATAACGGATCAGCGATGTGTTCAGAGATTTAGAAGCAGATTATAAGTATCAATAGTTTGGTGTGATAGATAGGTATCTGTGATGCATGAGTCTGACTACAGAGCACATCTGGGTAGAATTACGCTGTTATGCCCACCCTTGTAACCGGCATGAGGAGAGTGTTAGTGAATGGATTGTCTAGTTCTACTCTAGCTATGACTTGTAATTAATTCGAGCCCCCCGCTCTCGTAGTGGTTCTTGTCAGTATGTGCTATAGTGACTTACGTTATGAATAATGACGTGCTTAGCGAGTTGCTAAAGCATCGGGGTGCATATGGCATAGAAATAAATTAGTGAGTTTCGAGATCATCTGTGCGATATACTTAGCAGTGCTGTAAGAGTTGATTAAAATCGTCTTTTTTATAGAAGTAGAGTGTCGCAATCTCGATCATCGGTGGAGCTACGATGAAGGAGATGCTTTATTTCTGTCCCAAGCCATTATGAAGGATTCTCAACACGATAGCGAGGATCGTGCGATCGCCGGTTGGTAGGCAGCAATCAGAGACGATAGCGCAGAATGCGCAAACTGCATGCCTGCTTCGTACAGAGTATTAGGTTGTCTGGACGATTCGCTATATTGCCTCTAATCTATTAGGAAGTTAATCGATTTAATTTCAGCATGAACTCTGTCGAGGCGTAGCAGATGACACTATCGTTATTAGGCATCTCGAATTTATTATAAAGAGGCATGTTTGCCAAGTGTGGACCCGATTTTTTAAGTATTAGATGATTTAGAATACCAAAGTTGTGTGAAATGTGATGTTTATACGGTCTTAGAATAAAAGCCTTGTGTGATGCGCTTCTGAGTGCTGAATCGTAGAATTGTGAAGTGTGGAGAGACCTATGGTAGGGTGCAGATATCGGGGACGTGTGTGTGTTAATCGCTATCGGCATAGTTTGTCTCTGCACGTTGAGCCATAGTATTGGTTATCTCGCGATCTGGGTGCTGTGTGATCTGATTCGCCTGATGGTATCTGCAATAGGAGAATGATCGTTCGGTTTATGTGTTTGTGCGGATACCCTCTCGGATATTGTCAGTCAGAATTATTATACAGTTTAAGTTTGGCGGTATCGAGTCTCTCTAAAACGGACGTGAGTGCTGGTGGGCAAGATCATAGAGGGATAACTATTCTCTATTGATCTCTGATATATCATGTCGTAGCCGATAAATGAATGTACTAGATTACGCTGGTACGAGTTATTGGACCAAACTGCAAGAAGGATAGATGACGTGCTCGCTGTGCGTACGAGAGCCGGAGGCGTAGCAAGTTGTCGAGTGTGTTCTTATTAGGTCTTCTTCGTGTGCATATACATGTGTACGGCTAGTGGAGTGATGGCTGATCTTTTAATGCTATCTAGCAGTCGGATACTACTTGAAGATTAATTGACGATTTTTATGACTTAATTCCTCTTCGAACATTCATGTTATTTATTCGAGATTCGATTATCGTATGATGATGATAAGAACAATGAAGATCGATTATTAATTCCTGCTGAGAGCTATTAATGCATAGTGTTAAGAATAGATTTAATGCCGAATTGAAGTCATACAATGGGCTCAGAGTCTGTAGTGGTTTAATGTGAATTATGTTCTCAATATATTCGTCGTGGTGATGGCCGAATTACTATGCCTTAATTTAGCGTAGACTTTATATGCTGCGGGTGGTCTATTACAATAAGTTTACCTTGATTGTAGTATTGATGTCATGTGTGTCTGTGATGTTGGAAGGTGTTTGCGTATGGCTGAGGTTATGGTGCCTTTCATCGTTTCCTGGTGGTAGTGAGCATGTCTTATTTTGCTGTTTATATTAGTATTTGTCGTATATATTGTTTGATAATGTATGTCTATTGTTATTTATGCTCTTCAGTATTATTTGATAAGTTCTTTATGTTAACTTAGGTATGGATTGCCGGAATGCCTTTTCAAAGAGAGGTGGCATCAATAAAGATAAAATAGATAATAGATTACATTAAATAAATAATATTACGTGGAGAATAAGGTTCAATTTCGGGGTAAAATCTGTCCTTTTTGATTTTTTGGTTTTAGTAATTAAATCGATTGTTTGGTTTCCCTGACGGATTTTCAGCTTTGGCATTTGATATTTGACTCCTTTCTAGGTGTGTTTAGCAGTATGTCTGGGCTTGTATAATATAGATTGAGATGATTTTAAGAATTCGTGACGGTAGCGCGAGGAATAAATATATTAAAGATAGGAAATAGAGTTACTCATCAACTCAGATGATGTGATGATGATAAGGAGTACTACGCGTACCTACTACATACTACCCCCCGGCCCCTACCTACGGCCACTACCTCCCTATCGAGCCCCTATTATCCCCTCACCTCATCCCACCTCATATGGCGCTGCTGGCTACCCTCGCCACTCCCCACCCCACTACCTGCTACCTAATATGCACTACCCCGCCTCTGCTATAGCTACGTCCGATACTGTACTCTCCGACCTCATATACTGATGCTCCTCTCACTACCCTACTATGCACTCGTTACCAACCGAACCTCCGACCGCAGCACCCCGGAGCCGTATGATGCGAGACAGTCTAGTTAATCTTGACGCTGCTCTTTCGACGCGCCTCACCGCCGTTAGCCCAAGAAAATCGTACCCCCTCCCTAGGGTCATCTTATGACGCATAAACTAGCTTTCTCTATTACCTCACGGGGCTTCCCTCTGATGCGTACTTCCAGATAATGATACGCTAGCGGGCCTCGTTAGCCCTTTTCTAGCGAACTCCGTAGCTTTTATTTACTTTTTCTTCCTTTCTGCTTTTCCTTACTAGGTCCGGCCCCAAGGGCTAGACCCCGCCGCCAACACAGCATGGCGGCAGGGGGCTGCTTCGGGCCCTTCGGAATGCAGCAGGGTACCCCGGATATTCTTCCTGCCTCGGGGAAGGGTCTCCCGGACCCCGGCCGCGTCTTTGCCGTCATATGCCTCCTCGGACGCTGGTCCGCGCGCGGTTCCTCCGCCTCCTCACGCGGGCTAGCTGGGTCCCATCGTCCCCCTTTCCCTGTCCCGTCGGCTCGAGCCCCCCTAATTTCTTGCGCGCGTGTAATGCCTTCGAATACAGTATCACTATAACAGCCGCCTATACTAGTATACTAGTAACACTAGCGCCCCTCACCTAACCCTACCTACTATACCCCCCCTATACCTACCGTCTAGCTGCGCCTGCCGTAGTGACCTCATACTCGTCACTATCATCCAACTAAGCCTCATGCACTGATAATCTGACTCAGTACCCTATGACTATATATATCTACGATACCCGCCCCCCCCCTACTCTACTCTAGGGACGCAAAACTCAAGTACATCCGCAGATGACATGCCAAACACCCTCTAAGCACTCGAGCAGACAAAAACTCAAAAGCCTCTGCCAACCTCCTGCGCTTCACTCGCGCAGCTCCCTAGCCACTCTGGGGGCCCCCATACAACCACTGTCCCTTACCCACTTCCTCCGTCGCAATAAGCTAAACCCACACTCGAATAACCTTGTCATATTTTCCCTTGCTTCTCCGAACCCCTTACTTGAAACATACTACCCCATCTTCGCTCTCAGTCCGAGTTGGCCTAAATATCAGTTCCTTACTATGCTCATTCACGATTTATAAGTGAACGGTCCTAAACATTAAATTTCCTTCTAGACTCACACCAAGGTCAAAGTAGGCGTACGGAGCTCTCCCCTCCTTCGCTCTACCCTAACTCCATACCTTCCGACCCGCTCCCCATCCGCATAGTATCATCCCTACCCTCCCTGCCTCGTACTTATTATATACTAACGCCCTCCCTACTATACTCATACCCCCTCCTACTAATACCTCCCTCACTATCAGCCCTACGCCGCCCTACTACTACTCTTATCCCTCATCGGCTACCCCCGCCCCCCCCCCCTCGGCGATACCTCCCTACCTCTACTATATCTACTCTCATAAAGAGTTGGGGGATAATTCAGTTCTGACCCCTACTCCACCTATACCCCCCCACGGCCGCCAGAGAAGCCCTAACGCGCCACCTCTGGCTACGCGTGTCCAGCCCCCTCCTCAACCTTCACATTACGACACTCTACGAGATAGACTTTTTGAATAATGACTTACCCTCGTAACTCCCTAATGAGCCTGCGCTCCACATCCTCGATCTCAAGCCAAGGCCACACTCGGCGCTACTCACCAGCTGCCTCCCTCCCCAGCGCAAACCACTAACCTTAACCGCTACCTCTCGAAACTACATCATTAAGCAAAGCCCGCATTTTGGCCCTTCCTCAGGAACTCGTCCAGTCTACCCCCGACTTTATACCATCTACGTAAGGTAAGACTCATACATTCACGAAGCGATGGCTCGACGCCTAGCTGTTCCGAGCTCAACCCCATCCTCAACGCCTCTATAATTTAAACGACGATCAATAACTCTAAGCCCAGCGCTGTATCTCCACACCTCCGAGTCACTCCCCCAGTCAACCCTATCAATATATCAGACCATACCACCTACCTCTAAGCCAAGCCGCCCCCGGTCCTAATTTAGACTGTCCACTCACCCAATAACAAGTTAATAATTCAGCACAGGCCGCATTTTGGCACCGCTCTAGGGAGTGCCTCCGTGCAAGACGCGCACCTAATCAATCACCAGAATAGCCCATCAGTACCAGAAGCCGGCATGGACTATCAGCACTCACGCTCCAGTCACAATACTAACTTACTAATCTAACCAACTAATGAACCATTACACGCAAGCGACAGCCTTGGCATCCTCTCGTGCCCCCGCATGGTCTAGTCCCCACCCATCGACCATCACAATACAGATAATATCCCATAAGAACGACCCGTGCTGCTTCTTTAGATGTCCCCAATCACAATAACAACTTGATATGCCCCCCCCTCGCACAGACTGACAGACCCCCACAGTCATCCCAATTCAACGATCGGCACGTTGTAGTATGGACTCTCTAAGCAGAGCCCACAGCATGGCTGGCATGCAAACGGACTTGGAAACATCTTTCGCTGTCCGAAACTTAATCTCCTTCGGGGTAAGCAGATACACGCTCTACTTTGTCTTACATCAGCGACATCACACATCCGCTTACACTACAACTCATACTTCGCCATCTATTCTCGCTTGGCCTCGTATCGGACCCTCCTCGGGCCACCCTCACCAAGTCACCCCCCGCCGAGCCCACCGCTCCCTGCACAACCGATCCTTTTTAGAGACAGGATTAGCACCAGCACGGAATCTCGCACAAATAATACACCTAGCTGAACCATGATTCTATGTGTACGGCCCATATCGAATTGACTAGATCGGATGGTACACGATAGAATAGCATCCTAGTCCCACTCATAGCTATACCCGCTACAAAAGCAATAACCACCAAGCAATTTGTCACTGAACGACACCCTTGCACAATGCAGTGTCCACACTACCCTTTTAAAGGATAACTGTTACCCATGACATGAAGCATGGGAGACGTAGTCTCTCCGCGCTCTAACAGATCAGCCTGATGCGAGCTCCCTCGCTCTCATTTAGCAACAGCAACAGGACCAGATATTAGGCATTTGTTGTTAATTTAGGGTTGA
Organism: Trachelipus rathkii; assembly: GCA_015478945.1. Lineage (NCBI taxonomy): Eukaryota > Metazoa > Arthropoda > Malacostraca > Isopoda > Trachelipodidae > Trachelipus > Trachelipus rathkii. The sequence goes on from JABUQX010047040.1 coordinate 39,238, forward strand.
CAGAAGTGTAGAAATCATCAGATAGAAGCTGTTCAAGGATGAAAGGGAGTGTTGCAGGGATGCCTTGGAGGGTAACGTGCCGAAGAGTGCTGAGAAGGTATGACGATGTGATACCTATAGGATGTGGAGTCCTGTGATCAGCAAGATTCATGCGTGGCACAGAGTATTCAGGAGTAGAAGTATGGCACCTCTGTAGATTTATGCATAGGTGGAGCTTTAGAATATCGATTAGGAGACTAGTTGTACGCATTACATACTGGAATTAGTTTGTTATATGACTAGGAGGAGGCTAGTATAGTTTGTATGATGTAGAGTAGTCAGAAGCCTCACATATTAGTTTTTCAATGCTTTTAGTCAACAACAGATAGCGAATATTAGGGACAGCAGGTGAACAACTCAAGATGAAATTGTGTGGCTAATAGGGTATCAGTGTCAATATTATGGAGAGAAAGTGTACAGGAAGTTTATCAAGTGATAGACTTACTTCATTTAGGTATGATAGTGAGCAGTACTTGATTAAGACCTTACTATGTTTGATACGTATACCAGTAATTTTTCAGACGAACGATCGTGTACTAAGGTATTATAAATGATACGTAATAGGTACCTTTTTCTTTTATAGGTAGATATAGAAGATTAAATATAGATGATAAATATATAGTATATTATTACAATGATAATTAGGCTAGTGAGAAAATATTTGGCCTGATATGTGACTGCACTACTAATCCGCTCATCATATCTAGTAGTAGGGGTAGTATGATGCTATATTAGGGGCTACTAGAGGGTATCGGCATCACATGGATCAAATATGATTAATGATGATTGATACTTTAGGTGATATGCAGAAAAATTTGAAATATGTTAGACCTACCTGTAGGTAGATATAGATCAATAAGGAGAGTTTAGAGGATTTTGATTATTTCTTAATGTAAAGATTATAATTATTAATGTATATTAAATATTATTTTATGGTGATTACTAATGCAGTAGATGATGAATTCATTGTGAGCGATGGCTGATATATATATAATGTTAATTCATATGTCTTTTTTTTATTAATTATATGATTGCTTTTCATGACGTGATTCTTGATTAGCAGTAGTAAGCCTACTAACATTAATTATGGTAAGTAATAGGGTTTAGTATATTTTTTATAGTGTAATAATATCCTATATTGGGGTGTGTGTTTTTATTATGTTATATATAGATTTTAGTATATTAGTAGAAGACGATTTCTAGTTGAACACCTATTGTTTAGGTGTTATCCCCCGTATAGTAGATATGGGTATCAGATATAGGTATATTCTTGGAATAAGATGATTGAGACTACTGGATGATGGAGGTGATCTTACTATAGTAAGTGAAATTATAATGAGGAATTCTTAAAATCTATTAGACTATAAGTGAAGGTAGCTTACAAATTATATATATATAGTAGTACAATTGTGGTCCCTATTCGGTGAATCCTGGGTGTCAGGTATTACTTTTATTTCGTGGAATATGGTGATATATTCTCGATGTATATATCTTTGTTGTATTATATGAGGTTAAATTTTTATAAGCAATAGGGAGTTTTTGAGAAAGTATATGGTTTATTAATCTATTAACAGTAGGGAATGCTTTTTATTTACTAATCATGACATATCATATCGTGTTAACGGCAAAGTTTTCCATGTTATGGAGTGTTTACCTTAATATAGTATAACTAGTATTACGTTATAATGATATGAGAATTTGGTGATATATATTGAAGTAGAATATGCATACACTATTATTGAGTATCAATGCTTAGTACAATATTTACTGGATATTTTGTATGCTACCATCCTGGTATGGGAGTAATATTTCTATTTCGTCATTGTAGTTTTTGCGATATAGCTAGTATTCGTTGAATTATGTTATTAGGTTATGATTTAAGTTTATTATTAACGTCATTTTCTAATACGAGGTCTTATTACTCATTTTATATGCCAAGTAGTCTTTATATATTTTAATATGTAAGTCATATGAACTGGGAATATATTATATTAAAATATAAGTACTGTATTCTGAATGATGTGATAGGATTGTTTTGATTGAGCCATGGATTACTTATTAATCTTTTTAGGTAAAGTCGTTATTGCGTATTCGTGGTTAACAGAGTATATATCATTTATGAGTGTTATCGGCCACGGATATATAATAAATTTATCCAGATAATTGTATAAAAAAAAAATATAGGAGCTAGGTGCTCTTAGTCAAGTCCGTATTTAAGGCTTTGTGTATCGTAAGTAGTCTTGGCTGTAGATTCTGACAGTAAGACGATAGTAATTAAGAGCATTCTCTATTGCCGAACATGAGTGGTTAATCGTTTCAGCTTGACGACTTTACGGTGTGTCCGCATTCAGTGGTCTTATTGTAGTATGGAATGTTGCTAGACTCCAACTATAATGTCGAAAGTCGTGTGATTCTGTCTCATTTTTCTGTAGATATGCAGTGTCGTACTATGTCTATATTTTCCTGACAGATAATTTGGATCCTGTTATGGTCAGCTTTTTATACAGTGTTATCGCCATTGTTTGATCCTTCTCTGGTATGTGGTGATATATCAGAAAATACTAGGCGGTTTTCCATGTTAGATACGCGGTATACTATATATATCAGTGACTTGTTGTACTGTACATGAGAGGTATATAAGAGTCAGATAAACGTTTCTTCTACTTTTTTCGGTATTTCGACTTTCTAATTCATTCAGATTAAATGATAATCATAATAGACGTGCTTATATGTTTTTGAGGTATTTCGTTTTTGGTCTTTTTTCCAGATGGAATTATATATGGACACAATAGTAGTATGGCTATAATCTGCTGTTATTATGTGTTAAATTATATTTATGTATACATGCATCTATGTATATATTTAAACCTCTCTGAATCAATATTTGGATTTGTTGATTTCGGGAGTGAATCTTGAGCTAGATATATTCAGAAAATGCTATGGCTTACTGTACTATATATAGGTATCACTATGTCATATATTTTCCTGATATAAGATAGTTGGATCATTTTTATTTAGCTGGAATCTGGTATGAGCTGATATATTTTACTGTATGAAACATAAGGATCTGGAATAGTGAATCATAATGTTGATACCTGTCCTTATTACTATGACATATATAACATTGAAGTATAGAAATGTCATATCATAAGGCTTGACCTGGTATTATCTTCAAACTACTTAAAACTAATGATATCAATTTTATGATTAGGAATATTCAATTAGAATGAAGACAGTCTGATGATAATAAAGGAGATATGAGATACAGTTGAATCTTTTTCATGTACTGCCAGTGAGGAAGTTTTTTGTCATCTCTACTATGTTTATCTATCCCATAGTAGAAATTCAGTAGTATGTATGAGTTAATGGCTAAACGGCAGTCTTCTAAAGGTAGTCATAGAGTATATTCTTATATGATGGTAGGTATATATACTAGCTATAACAATATAATCTGCATCATTATGCTTGGTACTCTGTCAATACATTGAGGGTGCAAGTATGCAGATAAGAACATGAATGTTTATATATATGAGATAATAATATATATATACAATAGGTTTATCCGTATCTAGTAGCACCTGATATATATGGCTGTAGAGCTTGAATTATCTCCGCATCTTAGAGTGAAGACTCATGCAGGCTCATCGGACGTAGAGAATCTACGCAATACTCGCGGTGGGCTAGGGGCATAGAGAGAGAATACAGTTGCATGCGCGCTATAGACGATGGTTCAAGTTTGTGAGGATATATAATGTGAAAAGAAGAGAAAAAAAGAAAATAAAAAGAAAATAATGATAGTTTAAAATTGTGATACAATATCTAGAATACGCTACGACGATGACTCTCAGGAAGCATTATTTTTGTAATACTCTGTGATAACACTTTGATAGAAGAAATAGATAGCGGAAACTAATAATAAGAAGAAAATTATATGTTGTTAATTATTTATCGGATAGGCATGTTTAGACGCGTGCTCGGTATATATATAGAAGATGACCTTGTATATATGGTTCTCGTTAAAATATATATGTATTATATCTCTTCTAGTTTAGATTTTTGAGCTTTATTGTTTTCAACTCGTAAGAGAAACAATGAAGTAGAGCAAGGCTAGGTATATATTACGAAATAGCTTTATTCTAGCTATGGCATGATGTAGGAGGGTTCGGTCGAGCATTCCGGGATAACTTATTTTCGTGGAGTAGGTTACATGAGCATCTCACAGTCATAGCGGGGAGGGTCTCTGAAATCTCTCGAAGACCGCTCGTCTATGGTATATGGATGGTGCTGGGGAGTTCCTCCTACTTACCCCTAATACCTGGTAGGTGAATATATCGATCACGCGCACATGTAATGTTCGTACAGTACCGGTCTCGAGAGCATCAAGATATGCTTTAAAAAGAAAAATGTGTCGATATTCTTGTGTGAGTTAATTGTTGGCATTCGTAGAATATATATTATCAATATAAATAGATAATGACTAGTCCCTATCAATGTAGTTGGGTAAGCTAGGAGTTAAAGAAGCACATAGCTAATATATGAAGTAAAGGTTAATAGTATATAAATAGGTAGTAAAGGTATTAGTTTGTATATCACCTATGAAGAGTTTATTTGGCAGTTACTTTCCTGGTCTGGTAATCATTATCATAGAGCGATAATATATATATATAGTATATAGTAGGAGTCCAGGGGTAGTAAGTGTTGTAATGATAATAAGTGTTGCAAGCAAGCGCCTTTTGAAAAGAAGATTATACATAGGGTCTTGGCTTAAATAGTAGTATAAAGTGATTCTTTAAACTGATTATATATAAGTTTAGAAATAGTACTTAAAGTTGATTGGTGTGACGAGGTATGATTGTAAGATATGGTGTAACGACTAGATATCGGTTGGAAACAATCCAGCAATTGTGAGAGTTTCGAAGAACCAGACAAAAAATGGAGCATCGATATATTCTATCTGTATAATAATTGGTTTTATGTTTTTTTTTTTTTTTTTATACTCTCTAATCCGGACCAAGATTTAACGAGAGGAGTCAAAACTGTATTATATAGTTCGCTGTAGGATTAGTTTGTAGTTTGAGATGAGATCGGGCTTTAATATTTTCTTTTTACTTTTCGTTCTTATTTTAAATTCAGATTCTTATCTTTTGTGTATATTCTTTCTTTCAGCTCATTAGATGTCGCGTATGTAATTTTTGTACTCCAGGTTATATGTATTGGATATAATATAACTCTTTCTCTGACTCGGTAGGCCTGTAGTAAGTTGGTCTTAGTGAGATACTGTGGATTAGTGGTCTTTAGGCGCTGTGCGCTATATTCTTTAACTTAGCTATATATTGAGTATTAGTTAAATACTAATAAAGGACTTCGCCGCCGATAGAGCAAAGCATAAATAGGCATTATGCGATTTATTATATTTCTATATGGGTTAATACAGATGAACCTAATCTTATATAATTCTATGGGTATTAGGATCATAATATTATTTAGATACATATTGTCATAGAGACAGTTATAAGACAGTGAAAAGGAATATGTGTTGTTTTTGAGTCATAGTTTGTAGATTCCATGAGATAGCTTATTTAATGATTTTTTCTAGATAGGTACATTCCTATATTTCTGTACCTTTTGAGTTTATGTTATTTCTCGAAAATCTAAATTCTATACTTCTAATTCAATAATTCTGGTTATATTCTTATTAGTCATATTTAAGACGTAGTATCTGCTGAGTTATATTCTTGTATATTTATTCAGATAATAGTGTAGAGTAGTCTGATGAAAATGATGTTATATCATCTTTTTATTTCTATACTGTATGTATGTAAAGTAAGCATAGTTCTTACCAGTTCGCAGGTATACGATATAGTACTCAATGGAGGTTTTACTTAGTGTGAAATATTTTAGAAAGATGGAGAATAGTAAGGATTATAATAGTCTATTACTTAGCTCGAAAGATAGGACTAAGACTAACGTGTTCTTGCGAGATATATGGATAGAGTGCTCTGAGGTGGATATGAATTGTTATGGCAGGATAGAACGTGATATGGATATGATCGAGAGACTAACTTCTCTATAGTTCTATCATATTGACTCGATTCTCTATTCTCAGACAGCGTTAAAATTGAAGTTAGATAGGTAGAGTTGTAGTCTTGTCGACGTATAGAGATTGTCACAACTCTATCTCTCTGGTACGATTTTACCGAGATATTGAGAAAGAGTGTTATGTTTGGTTCACACGAGTTGTTGGCTGCTATGTCATTTTTGCAGACGATATGCTAGTTTCTCCTATTAACGAGATGATGTTAGTCAGTATAGAATATGTTTTGTATTTTTGTTTTTTTCCCCTACGGCCATTCTTTTATAAGAACGAGCTTAGTAAGACGCAAGGACCAATTTCTTACGTGGCATCACCATTGAAGTCCATATATAGGATATCTGTTCCTATAGAGTCTTCGAGTGACTGTGTAACGCTCCTCGCATCGTGGTGTGAGAGACAACAGTCAGTACTACTGACGCAAGTATCAGTAAGGTGTACATTACATAGGTAATGATGGTAAGTTGGATCTTCATTATCCTTTTTGAACTGAGTAATAGTAGCAGTTGTAGAACATTTCTATATTAGTATACTCTTGTCAATGATATATGAGATATATAGTATTTGAGATGTTGCTATATTCTATCACACTTGGCTTAAATTTTGTATTTTATAATAAAGCATCAGGTATAATAGATCTACAATTTCTATCATAAATTATATAGATTTTTTCTAAGTCTTTCATATATATTATTATCATACTTGAATAGATACTGGCTGAGCGACAATGGCGATGGTTCATAGAGCTACATATTCGAGTAATGATCTTACTCAGTAACGTATAATGATGATTATGGGTCTTACTCATGAAGGTTATTAAATGTGAATATTAATATAGGAGGGTGCGGTAACATATCGCATAATTGTTTGCCAGAAAAATTATAAGTGAATAAACAGTGCAATTATCGCTTGATGTAGACCGGTTATCGCTCTCTATGATCATATATGATAGTACAAAGCTAGTCCAGCTCGGTCTTATATAGTCATAACTTTCGTAGGAGTTTTTTCTTTTTGTTTTATTAGTTATTATACAAGTATTATAGTGCTTTTGGCTAGTCATTTCAGATATACTTTCATGTAGATGAAAGTTTTGTGTAGAATTATATATTACATTACATAATTTGCATACGAACTAACCAGTGTTACGTAAGACCATTGGACCATGATATATCTGTAAGAATTAAGCCGGTAAATTGTTATCTACTTTATTTTATCGCCTCTAGTCGAATGCTCTGTGGTTGTACATGATAAGAGAATGTCTTATACTGTAGTAATTAGACGCAGTTAGTATATATAGTAAGTGATTGTGTATACAACCATAATCTTCTGGTGTGAATACTTGATCTTATCACTGTAGGGCTTGCTAGGTTATATTGGTTTAGTATGGTAGTAGAGAATGTATGATATATATACATAGTACTTTTTTTGGCTGTAAATATGCCTTCGCTTGGCGATGATTATATGATATAATGAGAATGTTTTACGTGAATGTCACAGATTTAATAAGATATGCTTAGGAGAAGAGTCTATACGGGTAATGAAGTTAAATCTCTTATTTTACATCCGAAAAGGAGATACGTGGAGCGTGAGAACCTCTGTTGAGGCCGAATGAATAGATGATGACATTTTCCTGTATTTTTATCACCATTGTAAACTGTCGGTAATAAAGTTTGAAGGGTAAAGGGCAAGTTAGTTCTTTTCACTTGATATTTGACTAAAGCTTCTTTTAATGTCCAATGGGTACTTTTCGTTGGGGGGCATGATGAAAATAACAAGCTGTTTGCGATAAGGATTCTGAGAGGACAATCAGGCTCCGTGCATAGTGGTGTTTTTTATCATGTTTTCCGTGTGTAAGCTGTATTAGGGAGTTTTTATGAATCTCGGAGTAGAAGCCGGACGTTATGATGGGAGGCGATTGGAAAGAATGTTGAGTTGGCAAGCGGGCTATAGTTTCTTTGCCTTCATATGACATAAGTGAAGAGTTGAGGAGTAATTGAAGGAGGTTGAAATTCGATCTTCAGTTGTCTGCAAATAAATGTAAGTCGACTGGTAGCGGAAAGTTGTGACGTTGTTGTACAGAATTCTTAAGAAGTATCAGTAGAAATGGGAAGGCAGTATGACGAAAAGGCGGAAGCCGTGTGGATTGACGAGTCAGATGATTATGGCTTATCTAGAGTATATATATCATTATGATTGATATAGTTATAATATATATATATATATTATGGTGTTAGTTATGATATATATATATATATATCTAGTTAAGATTTTTATATATATAGCGTATATATAGTGGTGAGTGGGGTGTTTAGGACCGCTTCTTAAAGGTTGATTGAGAAGTTAATGTTCTTGAAAGTATAGTATTTCCTATTCTATTTTACAGCGGGTGGTGTGACCGCTGGTCTAAGAAAAAACCAAAACAAAGATTAGAACGAGGGTAAACTGAGTCTAACTTACTAGATTCTAACGCTAGTGAATCATATTTTGAGGTAAAATGTTCTAGAGAATGAGCTTATGCAAGAGTCGAGTATGATGATTATTAGTTTAGAGGGGGTTTATGTATAGTCTCGCACGGCAGAAAAGGATTCCCCTGGTGATAGGCATTTGCAAAAGCAGCATTGCTAGTTATTAATATTGCCGACCTAAGTGGCAATATATTCATGGCGGAAGGAGTTCTAACAGAATATGAAGCTTAGTGGAGTTAGTGTTAAAATTGATTAATTGGTTGGTAGCGAGGCTTATATATTATGTATATGCTACAGCAGGGCAGCAGGAAAGGAATCCTTGGTGATACATCGGTGGCATAATGAGATTAATTTGTATGAGTCTCAACAGTACAGAAAGTTTTTGTCAAGTTGCGGTAATGTGTGTTGATAACTCTATTTGACTAGAGAAGAGAGAGTAGAAGGGAGAGAGTAGAGTAGAATACGAGGTAGATAGAGGAGATGAGCAGGAGATATTGAGATGAGTATAGAGAGACGAGAAGATGAGAGGAGAGAGAGAGATTTGGATGTAGCGCATGTAATAATAATATATAATAATATGTACATATATATATAGCGTGATAATAGTAATTATGAATAATATCATAATAATAATAAGATATGAATAATAAATCTAATACTACATTGATGCTCATACTTACATAATTGACTAGTAGTATAACTATAGCGGCCATTTTTCGCTACGTAATTCTGGGCTAATTTTTACCAATGATTCTGCGAGCAAAAGATTATTATTAATCATTATTAGAAAATATCTAAAGATAAAATATAAATAAATATTCTTTTAAAGTTAAATAATAGAAAGTTTGAGAGTTTTTTTGAGATATCTATATTCAATATCATAATGATATAATAATAATAATAATTAAGTAATATAATAAACGTTGGCCATATTCAATAAATGATCTATGAATCAGATCCCGCAGCATGAAGCTAGACTCACGAGTATGGATTAGTATGATGATGGATATAATGGGATAACTAATCCATGAGCTGATTATTCGACAATATATAATTAATTAAATGGATACTTATGAAATTATTATTTATTATAGTTATTATGCCGTAGTTCCGTTCGTCTAGCTTGAATCTATTCTATTATTGAGGCTATTATGTTTGAAAACGCATCTATTATGTATTCTAAACTTGCGATTTTACAGTGGATGCATATTATGTCCATGAACCGTTACTTTTGTTATTCTACTGAGATATGTGATAGGAATCTATAATCTTTTTGATATCATATATTATATTATTATGTATTAGTTTTTCTCATTATTCCTGTGATTAATATAAATTATTTTTCTATCCTGCAGCTTTATATGGTATTCACTATTAGTACTTCGTTATCTATTGGATTATTTAAGTTGCTCATAATGCTGGAACATAAATCAGTTCATAGAAATGTTATAAAATAAAAGGTACCCCGCCCCCGTGTTATTCTATGGCGAACAACGCGGCAAAACCTCAGTATCTTTCTGTGGCTACTGTAGATTATTAAGTAAGAGTGAGATCGGAGCTTTGCCTGCCTTAGATATTTTAATTATCTGTTTATAAGCAAGTATATGGTTAGTAAACTTTTGTCATAGATGCTTTACTGCTATAGATGGTTATCTCATGAGATAGGGTAAACAGTCGCGCAATAGGTGCATGGTTGCAAGTCTATAAATAGTGATATCGGCGGCTGAGATGTTTGTAGTTTCAGTTTATAGATTGATATGCTAAGATTATTAACTTTTCGGGTTGATGTGTTCTTGATTTATACTCTTGGGTAAGTTTGTACGCTCTATGCTTCTCTGGTGTTTTCTTAGTATATTGAATTTTTTCTCGTGTGAAATCAAAAGAAGTTTCAGGAAAGGAAGATAGCAAATGCATACAAGCTATCGCTGCTGTGGACCTCTAGGACGGACCTGACATGAGTAGTGCTATATATACGGTGGGCTGTTTATTAAACGGAGGAGGAGGATAGTAGTAATGTAGATAGTAGCTCATTAGTCCGGGTATTAGATGAGCGCGCGGCTACTATAGCTCAGCAGGGGTACTGGTGTGAAGGTATGACTTCTTGGTGATAGTGGAAAAGAACATTAGTACGAAGGCTGAATAATACCAAATATTATACAAGTAGATGTGCGCGACCGTCACTATTTTAGATGTAGTGTTGTAGTTATGGTAAGGACTAGCGAACTGACATACTATAAGTCCGTGCGATATTATAGTATTTTAAGATGTGCAGCTAGCATGATAGACTTCTTCTAGAGAATTAGTAGCATTAAAATATTAGGTACAAAATAACGAAATTAAGTATAAAAGATACAAGTACATGATTTAATGCTATGTCAATTAATGTATGACGTGCCAGTAAACTATAGCGATGGATAGGTTTTTGAGATAAAGGGCAAGTATAGGTATTAAGTTACACTTTTGTGTTAGGGCCGAAAGACTTAGCGACGAATCAGTTATTCTTAGTTTGATGTGAACGGGCTACAGCTGTAGATAGAAATTAATATCGAGACAAGTGATTGACAAGATAGATTCGTAAGAAAGAGTATGAATGTGTAGAAATAGATACTAGACAAAGCTGTCAACGATATAGAAACTCTAAAGAAAAATAATAAAAGCAAACAAATTATACATGCACGATTTCAGTGCTTATAAAGAAATGAGCACTCGAAAAATAAGGATTTAGACTAATTATAGAAGTATCAGGTTATTAGTCGAATTTACAAAACGCAAATAGGTACTTTATTGTTCATTTATATAAAGTTATATTGTTTTTATTTTTAGATATTAATATTATTTCAAATTTTTCTTATATGCAAATTTTAATATCTCTTCTTTTCATATTTTTTCTTATTTTATTAAGGCAATCTAATATATATATATTTTTTTTTTTGGGATTTTTTTTTTTTTTTTTTTTTTTTTTTTTTTTTTGTTTTTTTTTGTGTTAGTAATTTTTTTTTTTTTTGTTTGTTTTTTTTTTGTGTTTGAAAAAACACTCTCTTTTATGTATGTTGTATCTTCGCCTATATATATATATATATCAGTCTTTGCTAAACGATCCTAGGGTCTAGTTAATGGTTTTTTGTTGATTTGAGGATCATTATTGATTGATTTTTCTTGTTGTATGGCATCTTTTGTTATTTCTTTTTGTTTTTTTCTTGTATTTTTTTAGCACAGATATTTTTTTTATTTTCTGTTTTTTATTTTTGTTTTTATATTATCGTTTGTCCTGTTAGGTCAGAGGCTAGAGGTGAAAGGGAGAAGACTAGGAGATGGGTATTCACAGAAGTCGAAGATCCGATAGTAGCTCAGGTTTATAGTATAGGAGATCGTAAGGGAATACAGGTGGGTTGGACTTATCTTGCACGATGATCATCAACGCTAGCGGCGTTGCAGCGTTCATCACGATTCAAGGCTAGGTTTCTCGGTGTTAGATAGTAATGGTGAAAGCTGGGTTTATTAGTACGCGAGGTAGATTACATTACCTGAGTAAGTTCAAATAGAAACAAGTATATATTATATATATAGATAATATAATTAATTAAATATAGCTGAATATATTTAAATATATAATAAGTATCTAGACCCTATAAATATGATTTAATCAATTATGAGAATTATTATAATTTTAGAGTGATACCCATAAGGTAGAATGCATCGCATAGTAATTATAGGTATTATTAACTATGATATATAGCATAGATAGAGGGCGTGCGGCGATTATACGGTTAGAGTTAAATTGAGAGAAGATAGGCCGGATAGTAGTAGCTAGATAGTGATGTAACCAGATACTAAAATAGTATTCTACTCTCTTTCATATTTAGTGCTTTCAGTACTCTATCTCAATTATACTTAATCGTATCATATCCTTCTCTATTATCCGAGTTATCGTTAGTCTCCTTCATTTCTTTCTCTCTTCCCATTGCTATCTATATCTATGCTATAGTTAATGGATAGTTGATGATACAGTACATAGTGTATTGGTTTATTCTGTCTAATAAACTTTGTGTTTATGTTAGTACTACTGTTCAGCTTAAGAGTTACTGTATTGTGTCTGACGGTAATTATTTTTGCTATGGATGTATAGTTAAGGGACGAGTGCTATTTTCATCACTGCTTGTCGGTGATGGGTATATTCTAGCTCTTGCTCATAAGCTTTTATGGATAGTTTTTATCTCTGTCCTTATAACTATTACATATATAGTATTCTGTTAATTTAACTATGATTCACTACTGTAGGGCTTAAACATTTGAGCAATAGATTTACGTGTTGAGAGTCTCTGGTTCGATATTACTAGGGAAATCTTTTATGTACCTGTTGTGGATATGATATAGTAAATAGTAGGAAGAGCTCTATTTTAATCATATAATAATTTTAGTATTAGTTACTTTAGATAATGTATCATGTTCCATACAGCTATGATGTTCTGGGATATAGGATGTTTGATATCACTGAATTTATAGTACTTTTCTAGATTATAGATAGTAAAATATAATATGAAGGGTTTGGAATACTGATATCTCTCATATTCTTTGTTTTTGTTTCTTATTCTCATATAAGCGGGGGTATAAATGGTGGATTTATCATTGATAGTAAATATAGTATATGTACTGCAATTATCTGCTATGTCTATACTTTATAGTCTTTAATTTGCATAATTTTAATTACATGGACTCTGCTTTGAAAATTATACGGTTTTAGTCTTGTTATATTCTTTATTATAAATTTAAATTTAAATTAATTCAACTTTAAGTAGATTTTTATTATTTTACTAAGGACGGATTGAGAAATGCCCGAAACGTTTAATTTAAAGAAAAGTAAAAAATATTTTTTCACCACTATGCTTTGTTTTCTTATCCTTTATTAAAATAATGTTTCCAAGGTAGTAACAAATCCATCACTGATTTATATTTGTTCTTTATTATTCGTTAATCTGAATAATACTTTCCTTTTATTAATAAAATATTCATTTAATAAATATAAAAGAATATTAAGAGAGGACAATGCATTTTTAATAAAAAGAATCGATTCGCTGACCCCCGAATGACATTGAGATATGTTGCTAAGGTTCATAAAAATTGGTTTAATCATATTTAAAATATGGTCATATTACATTCCGTTAAGCTAATGTACGAAGTTATTCCTATAATTAACTTATTAAACTTTCCTCTGCATTATATATATATAGTATGTATGGATATAATTTATATAGTATTATTCTATCATTATATTCGTATAAGTATCACATATGGGGACTTGGTATTAACTGGTTATTCGGTTTTACGTGTTTGAATGTGGTTCTATTTTCAATACTATTAGTATTTAAACTTTTTTAAAATATTATATTTATTAGATACATATATACGATACTAATTTAAGATGTGATATTAATTTATTTTTCTGAGAAGCTGCGACGACCAAAGTTTGGATGTTCAATTAAGTTTACTCCTGATATATTAGTATTGGTAGATATGTAATAGTAATATATCATAAGAACTAAGTGTAGGCTATTGCGATTAGGCGTAATATTTTTTAGATGTCCAATCAGTAAGTGGTATTCTCGCGGGAATTATCATAAAGGAAGTGAATAAGTTTGAACTGAAAATAGATGATGATAAGAAAGCTGGTATAGAGTACTAGTCCTCCGAACTTTCTGGTATTTCGTAGTAGCAACAGCGTTGTATGTTTATATGTAGACGTCGAAGAATATGACGAGGTATATAATTTGGGGAATTCAAAAAGTATTTCATGGATAGTATAAGGAGAAGGTATCAATAATTCATGCACTTTAGACGCTTATAACCTTGTATTATACGTGAGATTATAGCCGAATGAAATTCAATTTAGCAGTAAATATGTATATTCAGTATAGTTTGATGCGGGTAAGGTGTAATGGTTTCTAGTTGTGTATAGTGATAGTTTAGGGGGTAATAAAATATGAAGATTAGTAGCTAATTATCACTAGTACTGATTAATTTATTATACATATAAATTGATATTAATTGTTGAAATCCACGAGATACATTCACTGCTATAATTTAGTCGAAGGATAGAAGATTTTTGAGGCAAGAAGGTCTTGATATTTTATATAATATATCTGATAGTAACAAATAGCCAGACAGAGTATAATAAGAAAGTTGTGAGTTATTGTATTCAGTTTGTGATCAATTCAAAACACAGAATACAAATTTAGCGTACAGAGGGGATAAGAGAAGGGGTGCTTTCACTTCTAGATATTATATAGATATAATATAGGTAATTTTCTAAAGGATAGTACATGCTACCAAATTAATGAATGTATAATTTTTACATATAAGTAGAAAGTTGATATTGATAAAGCAAAATAGAAATAACTATGAAATATATTATAAAAGAATACAACATGGAAAGTTCATAGTATAAAGACTTGATGGGTGGCTTTTTGCTGTAATTTTATGTTAAAAACGTTTTAAGCAAGCTCTTAATAATAGATTGTTCGATGGTGACAATTATATGTTAATTTATTGAAGCCTTAGTATTGATAGCTAATAGTTCATGACGTAATGTAGATTTATAAGTTATCAGACTGGGAAGTTAATAATTATGATATATATATATATTTAGAATTGTTTGTAACCAGTTTTGGGTTTGTGGTCTCGCTATGTTTTATTAGGTTAATATATTTAGAAGTATATGAAGTAATTTAATTGATGATTCTTTGTATGGTATACATGGGTAATGCTTTTAGGTCTAGATGATATGAGCCGACTGTTAGATTGAATAGAGTATTTTTGTTTTAGTTTATTATTGAAGAGTATAAATTTGAAGTCTAGTGATAAATTTTTCCTCTTCTCAGTTGCTATAGATTCATAAATTTATGACCATGATTTAGAGAAATAATATAAAAAGAAGTGAAATAATAACAAATATAACATAGAGTAATAATATACAAGAATGAAAATGAGATTATTATTTACATTACTGTTGGGATAATCAGTGTGATAATTGGTATAGTAGATAAGGTTGATTTTGAATATAAACTGATTGCATTACGAATAACGTATTTGGTATATTGGTGGACATAGATATGTTGAGTTGTTTATATAGTCATCGTCCTATATAATAAGTAATGGGCGTATGGGTAGAGGGAAACAAAATACTATAATTATAGCACTATGAATATAGACCCACAGATTATGAATAATAAATAATGAGAGAAGGTTGCTTGTCAAATAAATGACTTCTTTATTAATTATTAGATGAGGGATTGTTTTAAGAAAGGGTGAGGGGAAGTGTAAGACGCAGAAGAACTCTTAATTTTATGATACTGTTTAAAAGAATAGTCAAGGTTTATAGATACTGCATATAATATCTATTATGCAGAAATATATATCAGTGTAGTCTAAATATTGGATAACTATATTATGTCTATTGTTTTATTGATATATTTTTTTGTATTATATTACTATTTAAAATTTTAAAATTTAAATCACTTGACTATTAGTTACAGCTGTGATTGTGTAGAGAAGGTGTAAATCTAGTAGAGATAATAGTGAGTGATACTACTATTTAGGATCTGTTGAAAACAATAATATATTGAAGTGCATATGGTATATAGTGACAGAAAGTTGAGAATGTATGAAAGTATGAATATAAAAATTAGATTTCGTAGAAATAATGAACATGAGAATAAGATGATGGTAATGTAACAAAAAAGGTGTATAATATAATATGATATGCATCCCCTTGGATTCGGTCAAATGTCTTCAAAACTATAAGTATGGTGATACTTTTTCAGTAGGTTTTTAGACTGTGCCGGACATAGTATGTCTAAGAAAGATTTAGTACCAATATACAGATAAGAGAATTTTAGAGAAGATTGATTCCTGGTTGAGACTACAAGATATATTAATGAATACGTAAGTGCTGCACTGGTAGTGTGCATACGGAAGGTCTTCATTAGTGTGTAGTTTATTACTTATTAGTATTAAAGTTTGTAAGGATAATCAATATTATTTGATAGGCGGCATAGATACATGTATGCTCCTGCATACATATAAGTATAGTAAAGTTTACCTGACTAATAAACTATAAATTAATATATAATATATAGAGCAATTCTAATAATGGTAGACTAGAGAGAAGTATGCTATGAATTTGGCGAGTGATAGAATCTGAAGTTTCGAGAGAGATTAATAACGATATCTTTATGATGTAATAGCTCATGGAAATAAATATACCTAATAGCTAGATATATAGATAGATATATATATGCTGCTTATTACTTGTTATGTATATTTGAACTCTCTAATATCTGAATTATGATTTCACCATATATATCGATAGGGATTACATATCATGTAATAAATCATACCTATTGATCACAATTCACTTGTGAGAAGGGTATTTACTAAACTTAAAATAGTTAAGGATTGTACTTAGATCTTTTATATTATAGCTGATATATATATATTTATATTCATGATTGATTCTCTTAAGAACTTATTATAAGTTAATTGAATAAAAGGTGTTATTATTAATTAGTATAATGAAAGTAGCAGGACAGGGAAGAAGTGGCAACAAGACTGTTGTAGGTGTAGTAAAAACTTTACTATAATAATATAGTATTCTAGTAGTTCTGATGCTATGTATACTCGCTATGAGTTAAGCAAGTATTAGTTATGAGTCAATATTTATTTACGTTTATGTTATGATGATAAATAATAGTCGGATTACTATATAATGAATTTTGCATACAATTAAATATAAAATTTAATATAGTAATAGTAAAAATGCTTTTATATTTGATATAAATATATGTTATGTTTTGTTATCTATATTAAGTTTGTGTGTAATTGGTCACCTTTTAATATTTAAGTTATGATGGTAATTGACAGTAGGTATTATATAGTACTAGTATAGTATGGTAAGTATACATAAGGAGCGAGTTGTGATATTGTTAGACTCAACTTTAAAGTAAAGTAATTAACTATCATAAACTAATTCAATATATTTATATGTAATATAACTTATAATCGAATATATATTACCAGTATAGATCTTAACTATATTATTTATAGCAGTAGACTAGTTTAAGTTACGTTTTCTTATCTAACAATATAACTAACTATCTTATATTATGTATATCGTATAACTGCATTATGAAAACGCGGCTAGAATTTATTTATCAGGAACTTATATCTATAGTGATAATAAGTGTAAATGTAGTCTATTTTAAGAAATTAGATAGGTCCTAAGTTTATAAATACTACTATATTATTATAATTTATGTCGTACTATTTATCACGGTAATGGGGCTCTTTTTAATCTTAGCGGAGCCCAAAGGACCGCGGGCCTGCCAGAGTTTACAGAATGGCAATACAGTTGATAAGTAATATGATGTTTAATGGGTAAACTTTGGTTATATGTATATAAAGATTGAGGTGTCTGCAATTAGCGAGATGGTTTCCGCAGGTGCAGGAGGGAAGCGTTGTAGTTGATTGTGAGTGGGACGCGTGGACTCTAAATCTTATGATATTAGGAGACTTGAGATGGGCATGTCGAATAGGGAGATCGAACCAAATTGGTAAGGAAAAGAGACGATGGTACAAGAATGGATGAGTGGTGTTGAGCTGAGAATTACAAATTCTAATGAGAGTGCATAAGATGTATAGCACGTGGCAGAGAAGATAATTGAGAACTGTGAAGAAGAATTTTAGACTAGCTAATAAAGCTATGAGTAAACACTTCCATTCAATGATTATAGATGAGGAATAAGAATTTGACTTTCAGTATTAATTTAATCGAATACAACATAAAAGAAAAGTGAAGAAAGATTTAGAGGTAAAAACCATACACAAGTATTGAATAGTATAGTAAGACAAATGAGATGTCATTCTAATTGTTTGCGAACTGGGAAAGCAAACTTCAATGAGAAAGAAACTTACATGAATCAAATATATTAAACAAGCAGACGAAACTTTGCTAAAAACATACTGAGCAAGCCGGCCACGTAAAAAAGAAAGACGTTGAATAATAATTGAATATAAGAGGTGAAGTCGAAAAGGAGGAATAATGGGTAAAGGAGAATAATAAGATGAAATATAAGAATGGGCTTATTTGGAAGTATAAAGAGCAAGGAAGAGGTGATAGATTTAAAGCTGGATTAACGAAAGTATGAGAAAAGAACTTACAGATGCAGATAAAAAATGGAAATTGAGTATGGGAGATTAGTAAAGCCTGGAAGGGGATTCAGTAACATAGGGGATAATACACGCTATGAATGGGAGAATATACCAAAAGAAATAGAGACGAATATATCTGGAGATATATATGGAAACCAATATTGCTCTTCATTTAATAAACGTGTGGGTTTTTAATGAGTTTTACAAGAGCAATGATACGAGTGGTGAACATATTATATATCAGTTACTAGCTGAAGGTAATATGTATGGTAAGTAAAAGATTCATAGTATTAAGTAGTAGATAGATTTGATAACGCTATATATAACAATTCAGAAGGGACATTTATAGATGACTATAAGGAAGGGTTCAAGCGTCAGATGGAGTACTAAAATATAATTGTTACCATAGGTATTTATAGAAAAGTGTAGTAGCATTTTTCAGTATTTACAAGTTTTCAGTACTATATATATATAGTTATAGTAGTAACGAATCAGAAATTGTGCTATAGTTTTTATCGCTCGTATATTATGAGTATATATATATATAGTATATATATAATATATATATATGATATATATATAAGTGATATATATAGTATATAAATAGTATTATATATAGTATATATATATTTATATAGGTATATATAGGTAGCTTGATCATATAGGTATATATATATATATTAATGTATATAGGTATATAGAATATATTTATATGGTATATATATTAATATATACCTATATAGGTATATAGTATATATAGTATATATGTATAGGTATAGTATATATAGTATATATAATAGTATATAAAATAGTTAATGAATATATATAATATATATATATATATATCATTATATAAGTATATATGATATAAATATAAGGTATATATATATAGTATATTAGGGTGTCACATGTAGAGAGAGAAAAAGGTATACATATAATAGTATAAGTAGCTAAAATATATATAGTATATATAGTATAGTATATATATATAATGGTATTAGTAATATATATTAGTATAGTTATATATTTAGTAATATGATAATATATATATATATGATTATATAGTATAAAGTAGTATATATATAGTAGTATATATAATATAGTAGTATATATTATATATAGTAGTTATATTATGTATATATAGTATATATATTAATGATAATATAGTAGTATACTATATATATATTATATAGTATATATGATTTATATATATAGGGAATGATGAATATTGTATTGTTATACGCTATGATATATATATAGTATATAAGTATATATTATATATATATATATATACTAGTATAGTAATATATATAGTACTAGTATACGGTATATGATATACGCTTGAAGGTGCCTGGAACCTTCAGGGGCCGCAATGGTTTCGTGTGGGGGGGGGGGGGGGGGGGTGCTCTGGTTACAGGAACAACCACGCAAGTCAAGAAGCGCCCAACATGGGCTCAAAACAGTTGGAAGAATTAAATCCGCAATAATAAGACAGAATGAAAAATTTCAACAGCGAAAGAGACCTCGAACAATGCAGGGAGCCCGCCCGCGAGCCGAATGCCATGTGGGCGTAGGGGTTCAG
>JABUQX010047041.1:0-17506 GCA_015478945.1 Trachelipus rathkii
CGTAAGGTTGGAGTGATTAAGATGGAAGGAAAGGCTGACACGACGTGGGTCCGCAGGGGCATACAAGGCAACAATTCCCCTGTGGTGGAAATAACACCGCTACAAGAGCTTTGGTTTTTACTTCTTCTTACTGGTTTTTGGGGAATGGTTTTGGGGCGGGAAGGTAAAGTTTCCAGTGATAATTTGGGTGGTGGGTGGGCTTTCGCCATGAATGCCAAAGTAAGAGTAGTGTTGAAGCCTCACCAAGTCAATTATATTGTCTTGTGTGGGACCGTGGCGTTATCGTTGTGGAAAGATAAAAAGGCACATCAAAATATCTGTTGGATGGAATGGAAGCAGATATTCAGCAAATCTGCAAAGCAAGCCCCAGATTCAGAGAATGGTTTGGAGGAGAGATTTTTGATACGTTCTCCTTGGAGACAGATTTAGAGAAGGGGTGTCACTGGGCACAGTGTTCACTTTTTTGGTAAGAAAGTTGGAGAGATGCTGATAATTAGGACCAATATGGATGTCCGTGGGTTACTTAAGCCGAACACCGGGGAGCTTCTGTCAAGTGAACACCATCAGGAGTGAGATTATTTTGGAAGACTCAAAAAAAACCATACAGAGTGAATCTATTGTGGGGAAAAGGACTGAAAATTTGAAGCTTTAAGATGGGGGACCTCTGGGGGTCCCCCTTTTATGCCTCCAACCAGAATCATGAACCGCTTGTAGCACTTTGGGGCTGTCTATGCGTTGAACGGAGTTTCCGATTTAGATGTCTCGCGGGAAAACGCCAAGAACGCATGCAGAACGAGAGAGAGAGAGAGAGGAGAGACGAAGAGAGAGAGAGAGAGAGAGAAGAGAGAGGGGAAGAGAGGAGAGAGAGAGAGGTAGGACGAAGAGATGAGGAGAGAGAGAGAGAGAGAGGGAGACGGGAGAGAGAATAAAGAGACGAAGAGAGAGAGAGAGAGAGAGAGAGAGAGAGATGAGAAGGAGAGAGAGGGGAGAGGACGATTGAGAGAGAAGAGAGGAGAGTCGACACATCAGAACTTCATTTCGGGAACGTATACAATTTAATCCGCTAAGAGTTATAAAATCCTTTAAGGAGTGCTGGCGGTAGGAAATCGGATAAGAAGGTATATAGGAGCATCCGGAAGAGCCCTGAATAACCATCAACTATCAGAGGGTTGCTTGGTGGGTTGTTCGATAGCTATGATTGTTTGCGGTAACAATTCAATTTGAATGTTCTTAACCTGATTACAAAAACTTAATGGCGAGGACTCATTTGAGTTGCCAATTAAAACATTAGATTTGCATCTGGGGTCAGTGTGTTTTGCTTAAAAAATTCAGATGTTTTGTTTTAGAGAATAATCCATCTTCGTGGCTTAATTTTTGTTCTCTGTTTAGGAAAACCTTTTCAGGAATTTGGGTAATGGTGGGAGACGGATTAGGGGACATAGACTGTGGCCTCTTACGTGAGTTTGGCGAACTATTCGGAAGGGTTGTGGGACAGAGTGTCTTGACAGGAAACGGCTCTCACCAACGCTTTGTTGTGGATAACCCAACTTAGTTTCATTGTTGCTTAGTTGAAAACTAGTACTTGGGTAGGGTTGTTGTCGATTTTGAAGTGGAGATTTGGATAAAGGATTGCTTTTGGCTCTTGAAAAGGTCGGTAGTATAGGCAAGGCGGCGGGCAAGAGTCTAGAGGTAAACTAGCTTTTGAGTCTCGGTGGGGGGAAGGTATCTTACTGGAATGGGTGTTGTCAGTGGATTAAACACGCGGAGCAGGGAGTTTGCTGCAAGTTGTAGCAATAAAATTGCTTTGGGCTTGTAGGATATTTGTCTTTGACGTTGGTGTATGGTATCTCTCACTGCTCAAAATAATATATATATATAATAATAATATTATATATATATATATCTATATATATCATATATATAATATATCTATATATATATATATCATATATCATATATATGATATATATATAATATATATTGATATATTATTAGATATTACTATATATATATTATATATATATATATATATATGCACTATTAAAGTACAGATAAAAGTTAAAATGATGGAATGATAAAAGTTTCTTTTATATTTTGTTTATTATCAGGAATGCAAACGAATATTTGATAGCTTTTGTAATAATGAATGATATTGCCAATGTGCAATTAAAGTAATAATAATTGTTACTTCAACAGGTCACTTTGAGTTTATGAGACAATACAACACAATTAGTATCTAATTCCTGATTAATTATAGGATTAAAAAACTAAATCTAACCTTTCCACCATCTATTATTTATTATCTATTCCTGACTAATTATATTATTTCAACACTAAATCCAACCTTTCCACTATCAATGGTGGCGTTTTTCAGAATATTTTAAGATTTTTTCTTCCTCTTGAAAGAGGCACCCTCCTAGCGGCAATTTAAATATTGGTAAATTATTGATTAGCTAAAATACTTTGACAGTTCAGAATGCTTTAACAACAAGCTCTTATTTTAATGTGCATTCATATTTTTGGATACCTGAGTGCAAGGAAGTCGACACTCTTACATGATCGTATAGGCATAGCAGTGTATACAATTCAAATATTGCATAATGATATTTTTAATTTCAATGAGATGATATAATGTCTAGTAGATATATATATATATATATATATATATATATATATATATAAATATACATATTTATATATATATAATATATATATATATATTAATATATATTATATATTATAATATATATTATTTATATATATATATATATATATTATTATCACGCTATGATGCCCAAATCACCCAATTATGACGCACATCCATCCTTTCTTGTGTATGACAAGCTAGGTCAGGACTCAAGCGACTTCTTGCTGAAAGATTTAAACAACCATATTACTGAATGACTGTTTAAAAAGTCAAAGTAGATACATTATGCATTGCTGGCTTAGTCTTTTTCATATATATATATATATATATATATATATATATATATATATATTTATATATTATCTAATTAATATATCAATTACAAATATTTTATAATGTGAAAGTTTAGAATAAAAATATCATATATTAGATATACGATATAGTATATATTATAATATATATATAATATATATATTATTATATATCAGTAATAAATAAAAATAGGGGGGGGAACTTGCCCCCCTAAATCTTGGCTAAATAAAAAATCATGAACCTTTTATATGTTTGCCAGACGACGTTTTTTAAGGTTTATTGATAAGAGAAAAACTGAAAAAAAATGCAAATCAATCGATATATAATGAAGAGGAGTGAGATTTAGTAATTTACTAGATTACTAACGTATCTATATCTATTTTTCTAAAGTTTTAGATGTGATTATTCGTTTTCATTGTTGGGTTAAAGTCCAACATAGTTTTGTGCTTTTATAAGCTGGACTCTTCTGAACCATTTATTCTCCGCTAGAACTTTCGGTATGTCGATAGCATTGGCGGCTGCCAAAGCTTTTAAATCAATCACGGAAGGCCGACCCGTTCGTAAGATCCGTTGCAGAAACACATTAAAAAACAAATGCAGAAAATAAAAAATATACTGCACAAATTTTTTGAAGACCACCTTCATTGTATATATAGATAATATATATATATATATTAGATATATTATATTATATATATATATATATTATATACTATATATATAATATATATTATAAATATATATATTGTATTTAATATTATATATATATATACATATATCACCTCAACACTTTGCCACCCCTTAGAATTAAAATCAAACCCAGATATATATATAATTAATATAACCTATATATACTATTATATATTATTATATATATATATATATAATAGACAATAATATATATATATATATATATATATATATATTAATTATATAATAATATATTTATATATCAATACTTAATGGAAATATTTTTTTCAGAATTTCCGAAATGTATAATATGAGCAGTTAGTGGCTAAAATGAGGGTTAGTTTAAAGTAATAAGCCTAGCCTAATAACTAAAAGCTTTTAACAAAATCAAATAATTACTCACCAATACAGGTTTATATAATTCGCTTTTATTTAAATTATTTTCCAAGAACATTTACCTTGGAATGCAAGCCTTTGTTTTGTTAACGGCTTTTCTTGGGTAAGGATAACGTAGTTACTTCTCAAAGCTTTTGGCCTTGATTTTTACCTAATATCTAAAGAGTATTTTGTTCCAAAACTTAAAATTAGGTTTAGGGAGATAAAGTTAGTGGTGGGTTAGTATTAAATAGAATAGATAGAATATACCTAACAGCTAGACCTGCTAAAGTCAGAATATAAAATGTTAGGGCTAGCTTTTACATCATAGAACTTTAGCCTAATTTTTGCTTGGGAACTATTTCCTCTATTAAAAGAAATATTCTTGGCAGAACTTTCTAATGTGCAATTAGAGCAGTTAGTGAACTGCTCAATCCTTAAATGAGAAAGTCTAACCTAAACATTTAAATCTCACACACAATATAAATAAAACGTCGCATTGCAAAGTTTAGACTCAAAATAGCTTTAAACACATAAATTTCCAAAAATTTAATACTTGGATAGAAGCCTTGTAAGTAAAAGGCTATATTTAGGTAAAAATGAAGTAGTTAAATAGTCTTAGTTTTGGTCACGATGTAATCTACCATAAAAGAGTTTTGATCCAAACTTAAGCATCAGGTTAGGGATGATACCTAGCCTAATTCACTAATAGACCATTATTTACTCTATTGATAAACATGAGATTTATATCAGGCCTACACTAAAACTATTGTTTAAACTTAAAAATTAATATACTGCACTGACAAATATAAATTTCATCTGAAGATGTAGCCAACTTTTAATTTTCACTGTAATAGGCGCCGTGCTATATTGTATCCAAACCTAGTTTTAATAATTTTTTCCTAAAGTAAGCTTCGCTTCAATTTTCAAACACGCTTCGGGGGTTGCCTAACTAAAAGTATATTCTCAAAGTGAAATAAGTCTCCAAAAGGAAGCATCTTTTTCTGGGATGGGACGGAAAAAATCAATTGATTTTTTCCAACTGATTTTTCACTTGATTTTTTGCTCCAAAAAATCATGATATTTTCTTTTTTTTGATTTTTTGCTTTCTTATATAATATAATATAATATATATTATATATATAATAATACTATATATATATATACTTATTACTATATAATTATTATGATTATTAATATAATATACCTATGAGAAATACTATATATTATATATATAATATATATATCATATAAATCTATTTTTTTTTTGGATGATTAAGTGCACTGTAATTTCAACGACGAAATAAAAAAATTAGAATAATAATATCATAGCAAGGCTACTACTCTTCAAATTTTACACTATAAAAATGTCCATAAAAGATCATGTTTCAAAACTGTTTCTTTTATTTCTGATGTAAAACAATTACCATTATGTACAAATACACTCTTTAGGCGTGCTGTTTCATTGTCGTCAATAGATATTATAAGATTTTTGAACTCAGAGTATAGGGCTAGGTTGAAGAGAGGAATACTTTACGAACTTAAAAAAAAAGTCCTTGATTTACAAATTATAATTTATAAATGATCAGAAATTCTCAAACAAATCCAAAAAATTCAATAATTGATTCTTTTTCTTCAAACAAAATCCACAAAAAAAATCCCCAACCTTGATCTTTCTTAAACATTACCATCAGTGTAAATATAGAGGGACATGAAATATTCCTTATATTTTTAATAATCATTTCCTAAAGTCCCCTAGCTCTCAATCGAAGTTCTAGGAAAGAAATAGGAAGGTTTTCATACAGAAGTTAAAAATAGTTTCTAATAAGCCTCCAGCAAGAAAAAATTTGCTGCGAAGCAAAATAAGGGAAGCAGACTTCCAAGAATGAGCGAAATTTTTACAACACAAACTTTCAATTCAAGCAGCAACATGCAATTACACAATCAAATTCGAAGACCATTATTTACAAAGTTTGAAGATCTCATACAAACACAGATGTGCAATCAGTATTAAGAAAAAGTATTCAGAATATGGGTTAATCAACAGCGTTAAGGCAAAATAAATTACTCACATAATTGAAAGCGTAACACAGCGGGCAAAGTGTGTAAAATCAAAACGATTAATTGAGCAAATTTACAAATCTTCAAAGTAAGATTTTAGCTTTGAACCATGTTTGTATGAGTAAAACCAGAGAAAAAACAAAAAAAAAAAAAAAAAAAAAAAAAAAAAAAAAAAAAAAAACAAAAGGATATAAGCTGCGCTGTTTGTTGCACCCAGTTCAATACCAGAATTAGGAGAGATGGGTAAAAGGTTCAAAGGAATTTTTTTTTAACAATCAAAAACAGACCAACATAGGTCAAAGTATTTTTTTTAGCAAAAGCCGACGGCCAAATGTAAAATAAACCAGACATATGTATGTAATGTCAGATAAAAATTTTAAAATGCCCATAGGCTAAATAAAACAAAGGGACTACACATATGCAAAAGGTCATGTAAAGGTTCTAAAACCAACGGCCCAATTAACTGTAATACACATGTGAATAACACGCATGAAAAAAAAGCAAAATACACAAAGAATTTTTTTCTTTCAAAAAAAATATGCCAAAGGTCAACTATAAAATAGACCACATAAAAGCATAAGGTCATGTAAATATTTAAAAACCAACGGCCAATAATGTAATACAAATGTGAATAAACACATGTAACAAAGCAAAATATACACAAAGAATTTTTTTTTTTGCAAAGGCAGATATAAAATATAAAATAGACCAAATAAATGCATAAGGTCATGTAAATGTTTAAAAACCAAAGGCCAAAATATTGTGAATGTTTAAACAATGTAAAGTAAAGTAAAATATACAAATTAAAGATTTTTTTTTAAAACATGCCAGAGGCCAAATATGGACCAAACATAGGTATAAGGTCAGGTAAATAAAAACCAAAGGCCAATTAATACAAATGTAATAAACACATGTAAAGTAAATTACGCAAACTATGTAGTAACCATTTCAAAATACCAGTAGGTCTAATCAAATATTCATAAATAAAACAATTTGTTTTTTAAAACAATAAGTGTGCAAAACAATTTTATAAAGAATAAAATCAACGATGTTGAGCATAGCTCACAGCCTAAAGCAGAATTAAAGTATAAAATAAGCTCAAGAATATAAGTAAAAAAGTATTCAATTAGTAAATTCACTCAACTAAGTGAATGTTTCAAATGTAGAAATAAATCCGCAAATGTTTTAAAGGAAGACCTCTATCCAAAGGTAGAAGTCCTAAAGAAAAGTTTTAAAGCGGAAACTGGCTTACGACAGTAGTCATAACAAAATATTAGAGCAAAATAAAATACGTATTAATTTAAGAATTTTAAAAAGTAAGCCTAATAATGCATAAGAGCAAAAAAAAAATATTTAAAAAATATGCTTCATGCACATGCACATGCACATGCACATGCACATGCACAATGTTAGGTGATAGTTGAGCAGAACTGCTACATCACCGATTTTACAAAATCATAGCCAAATTTATTATTAGGCCTAACTATAAAAAGTGGATACCATTCAGCAATAGAATCCTAAGCAAAGCGTTTTTAAATTACAAAATTTAAGCATAAATAAACCTAAAGTTCCTTAAACTAAATACTACAGCTAACTTAAATCTAAAGCAATATCATTTACAAATTATTTGTGCCCTTCCACACACAAAGCAGATATGTGTAGGAGGGTTATAGCCGTGCAAGGATAATATAAAAAGATAAAATCAAAACGACTACTGTTTTTATGACTAAAGGTCCTAAAATATATTGGCTCTTCAAATTCAAGCAATAAATGCTTGTTTATCGATTGTTCAATAGGCTTATTTTTTAGGGTTGACTTTTATAAGCCAGAAGTGTGTAATTCTAATAATAACAAATATGAGTACAAATTTAAGTTTAATGCCTTCAAAATAAGATAACAAGCCGGGTAAACACTTAAAAAGTATCGTATACATCAGTTCAGCGGAAAATTTGCCAAATTTTAAATGGGCTCGTTTTATAAAAAAGTGCAATACATAAAATCAATTATTACAAACGTACATACACCCATAGGAAGGTTTGGGACAATCCCATAATACATGCAGGCCTCGTACATAGTCCTTGTTACGAGAAGAAGCTATTTCATTTCCAACCCATACAATTTTGGCGTACAAGACATTATTCTCATTTACTTTAGGGTACAAACACCATATAAGATGCATTAATATCCTAGCACTAACAAAGATGAGTAAAACCATACCAGCTGGTCAATAATAATAAATACATAAACAAACATTATAATATGAATCCCAAACTTAAGCAAAGCCTACCTAATTAGCAGATAGGCTATCAGATTTTCATCATATAAGATGAGACTAGAGGCTTTATTGGCAAATTTAACATGCACCATATTGATGTATAAAGCATTATATTGCCAAATCATCACACACAAAATCTTATTTATTTGAGAGGCTCTTTAAGCACTTAAAAGGCCTACCACTAAAAAGTCTTTTGCAAAATTAATTTCGATTAAGGGAATAGATCCTTTGATTGCAGTATGGGGTATATCATAGAGCTAAAGTATCATAAATTATGCAAATTTTTATAATTCCTATAAAACGTATAATCTAGAGCGGGATTACTATCAATTATGTAAGATCACCTAGTGTTTTAAATTTTACTACATGGGACAATTAATTTTTTATCAATTTAATTTGAGTATTTTATAATATTTTTCCTCTGATATTTTATTTCTTTTATAAAGAGTAGCTAAAAGTCTAAAACTAATTTCCAGTTTGCAAAAGAGATAAATTTAAAATGTGATTATAATCTTTAGCAAATAACTACGTTACAAGTTAACTTCAAATTTAGACCCACATACTCCAAGTATCAAGGAAACTTCAATAAGCTATAAGGTGAGTAGAAGAATTCAAATAGCATAAGCTAATAGAAATAATTAAAATAGACGTCCTCTATTAAATTCTTGGAAAGATAAAGGATATATTCTTGGTAGAACTTACATTAATTGTGCAATTAGAGCAGATAGTGAACTGACTCAATTTCCTAAAATGGAGATTAGTCTAACCTAAAGACATTAAATCTCAACAAAAATAAAATAAAACTCCACCATTTAAATTAAATCAAAATAGCTTTAAACACATAAATTTCCAAGAATTTAATACTTGGATAGAAGCCTTGTAAGTAAAAGGCTAAATTTATGTAAAAATGAAGTAGTTAAATAGTTCTAGTTTTGGTCACGATGTAATCTACCATAAAAGAGTTTTGATCCAAACTTAAGCATCAGGTTAAGGGAGATAGAGTTAGAAGAAGGGGTTAGAGTACAATAGAATATATAGAATATACCTAGCCTAATATACGCATGGACCATTGTTTACTCTATTGATAAAAATGAGATTTATATCAGGCCTACACTAAAACTATTGTTTAAGCTTAAAAATTAATATACTTTACTGAAAAATTTTAATTTCATCTGAAGATGTAGCTAACTTTTAATTTTCACTGTAATTAGTCACCATGCAACATTGTATCAAAACCTAGTTTACAATTTTTTTTTTCCTGAAGTAAGCTTCGCTTTAATTTTCAAACACGCTTCGGGTGTTGCCTAACTAAAAATATATTCCCAAAGTGAAATAAGTTTCCAAAAGGAAGCATCTTTTTAAATTACCATTGTGTAAATATAGAGGGACATGAAATACTCCTTATTTTTTATAATCATTTTAAAGTCCCCTAGTTCAATCGAAAATAGTTCATAGCAAAATAGGAAGGTTAATACCGGAGTAAAAAATTTCTAGATATCTCATCATATAAGCGTAAAATCAAACAGGCCTTAAACTAAAAACTAGTTTAATATTAATATACTTATCAAATTCTTCTGAAGATGGAAGCAACTTATAAATCACTGTAAAATGTTAATGAATAGCTTAATGCTACATTATTAACTCTTAAGGTAATCAAATCTCTGTCCTAAGTTACTTCTCTTCAATTTTCCAAAAAAACGCCTCGACTCTATGCCTAGCAAAAAAATATTGCCAAAGCCAAATAAGTCTCCAGATGGAACAATTTTAAATTACATAGTGTAAATACAGTAGGTCAAGAAATATTTCTAATCAAATATATAATATATATTATATATATATATTATATATATAATAATATATATATTTATATATATAATATATATTATATATATATATATATTATATTATTATAACATATATATATATATTAGTATATATATTATATTAGTTATTACTGGGATGCCTGGTTTGTGTTAGTGGGCCAACCAAAAGGATTGAAACAAAGACTTGATGTAGTTGAATTTGTATTGAGATAATAGGACCCCAGTCCTGGGAATAAACAAAAAAATAAGATAATAAACTACTATGAAAAAAAATAATTCAGCTAAATCTTAACATGAAATACTAATAAAATATTATCTACATTAAATTTTGATATGATAAAAACAAATAAAATATGGGCGAGCCATTAGACTGGCCTACTTGTTTGCCTCATAAAAAATAAGTAATTAGGGCCGGAAAAAATGAGCGTAGTCCCCATGAAAGCGGCTTAGAAAAAATATAGGCCCTTAGTATATACAAACCTAAGGGTGCTACCTGAGGATAAACTAGCTAAGCAAAATATATAAAGAAATACATATAATAACAATAACTCCACTTCACAGGGTACCAACACTAATCACTATTGTTTACATTAATATATATTAATAATATAATTGACTGCCCTGATTTCCTCACCATGGCAACAGAGAATAGTTCACATGTTTAATAAGCTCTAATCTTCTCAATAACACGTAAAAAATCCATATTCTTTGAGCAATTAAAAGCGTCGTTGTCGTGCGAAAATGGCGGGAAGATAAGATGAGAACGCTACTCAAAAATATTGAAAGATTTGCTATTGCCATAGTGAGAAAATAGAGTTCGTTAATAAACTCCGCTTTTGCATTTGCGTGCTATGTTGTTAAGATTGTTGGTTCATCCCACAATATATATATATATATATATAAATATTATATAATTTATATATATAATATATATATATATATATATATAATTATATATATATATATATATATATATATATATTATATCTATATATATATTTATTATATATATGTATATATATATATTTTTTTATTATTCATGATGTTACGCCGCAACGATTTTCGGCTATTCGGTCATCCGGCTACGCGCACTATCAATTTCTTATAGCCCGTAGTCGTAGCGAATTTTTTTTTAAAATAGTCGGACAAGCCAACGACGCACTGCATTTTCCGCGGCTATCGCTTCGGCTATGGAATTTTTTTTAAATTAATTAAGTGAACCATAACTCCGTTCTCCCTGATGACAAGTCACTTCGAAAACGGGTTTTTATATTGGTATTGAAACAGGCGTGGCATTGTAGTGATAAGTGTGTAATAATTTTTTCAGTCTTATTCTATACTAATACGAATAAGATGTGTCAAAAAGCTAAAACGAAGAAAAGTGCACTGTTTTAAACAACGCAGTTTTAATTCAAAATTCTTCTGTGATTGTTCTTGTCATGTTATTTATTTTATTAATTAAGGTATTAATTATTATTATTTACTAAGTAATTAAGTAATAAGTATTATAATTACTTAATTTACTGATTATAGTTACTAGTACTTAATTAATTACTAGTAAAATATATATATACGACAAATTAACTAATTATATATTAATAATATACTATATTATATCTATATATATATATATATATATATATATATTATATATATATATTATATATATATATAATAAATATAATATATATATATATATATATATTATAATATATATATATATTAAATAGATTTATTAATTTATCAATACTGAAATTTATTAATAATTTGTAATATAAACCATGTAGGCATAACATTATTAAATAATTAAATAACATGGATAAGTTTGTACTTAGCACCAGAGGTGTTTCTGGAGACAGTTCAGCCGCTGCCAGTAGTACTCAGCTTAAGGAGCGCTCTCCCATTTATAAATGATAGTGTGACAGGACACGCCAAAGATCTCTACTGATTCTGTCATGTCAACCTTGATTGTGAGGAAACGAGGGATCCTGGAAACCAAGGCCAAGAAGCGGCAACGAGGATGCGCAAAGAGTTGAAAAGCTATTTGCTCACTCTTGAGAGGTAAGAAACTCGCCTCCATGCTATAGTAAAGACTAAAGACTAAAAGACTAAAGATGCATAGTAACGAGAATTCTGCAAACCAATGTAAGCCAATTAAATCTTTAAATAATCTAGTAAATTACTTTTTAAATTTTTTCATGATTGAACATTTAAATATGAAATTTTATTAGTCATTCAAAAAAATAAAAACTCTTATTTATTTCAGTTTCTTCATCTTTGAAAAATTGTTGAGGACTGTGAGAAAGTTGATGGGTGTCTCTTAGGAAAGATTCACACTGTGTTGCCACAGTGTAACATCCTCGCCTGCAGGAAGAAGGGGCTTCCTAGCGCACCCAGCAAGGTCCACTCAAGCAGCTATTACAGCATGTAAGTAAATGAATTATTAATTAATAATTACGATAAGATCACAACACCTAACTGGTGTTGCTATTAATTAGTTATCAGATTTAAACCCTCTTGTAATAAGATCTTGATACTTATCATGTATCAAGAAATTAAAAAATTTGTATTAAAAGTTTTGTATATTTTTATATACAGATGCCAATGACCTTCTCTCAACTTCTGCCAGCCATTGAAGGCTTAGCAAGCGCGGTCTCGCTCCATTTCAAGGGAGAGTGAGTCCGCAAGCGTCAGATGTCTCTGGATGAGAGCTTCAGGTCAAAGTTCAGCAGCAGAGAGCAAGACAAGGTTACATCAGGTGAAAAAATTCAGAAACATAATATTAGTTCTTTCATTGACCAATTTTTTTTTAAATAGGTATATGAGCGACTTAGCGTCTTCACGTTTTAAACTATTTTTATTAAAAATTTAAAATATATTGAATTTTATTACTTAATTATTTTTCACATTAGGTGGTTTAAAACCCAAAAAAAACATCTCATTCATAATGTGCCACTGGACTTAGTGATGATCTACACGAAGGAAGAGTTTACTCATTAAGTCCCGAGTTTCATCCCACTCAAGAGGACTTTGAGCGGGATAATTGAAAAGCTGATGCAAAAGGGGAAGACTCGTGATAAACAACCTCTTTCACCAGAAGTGGGTGGCCACTATAGCCGACAGTTGGACCGCCCACAATAGGTTCTTCTTGGGAATGACAGTCCACTGGTTGACAGGGTCAACCTCAAAAGGTGCCATTGCAACTTTGGCGGTCATGGAGGTGAAGGTAAGAAAATTAAAAAGTTAAATTTTGTCATTTTATACCTTAGTCTCATAACAATAAGAACATATGAGGTGTAAATATTATTTAATTTACAGACTAAAACAATAAACATTTATTGTTTTAGGAAAGGCAAACTCACCAGTTACTGGGGAAACTAATCACAGAGTTCATCATGAGTTTAGCTCACGGTAAGGTGAAGGCACCACTCGGACAATGGCACCACTACCGTGGCAGCCTCAATCGCCTTTGGTGATCCACCAGGAACCGGTAAACCTTCCTATGGACTGAATCTTATCCTGAATTGGAAGATTGTGGATCTCCAGGACTTCTGAGGCTGAGGGTGACAACCCCAAGTCTGCGCGCCTCAACACCGCTGCAGGTACTTAGAATTCCCGAAAACTTGTGCCCGCCGCCACTACTTTGTGCGGATATTACTTCTTAATCCCTTAAGTATTTACAAATCAAAGACAATAATTAAATTTAACTAATAATCTTTGAATTTCTTGAATTCATAATCTTATTGTTTCAGTGCTGCACACACTTAATCTGTTGGCGACAACAGATGTGAGTGATATACAGGGCTGGAGCAAGGGGGGCTCACAGTGGAGGAGGACCATAGCTAAGATCCAGGCCCTGTGGAACCTTCAGAACAGAGCCCCAGTGGTGGCCAACCAGATCAAGATTGTCGCCAAAAGAAAACTGAAGACTCCTGTGGGGACAAGGTAGTAGTAGTTACTATTAAAAAGACAATTTAGCGTAAGAATTGTTGCCGCTTAATTATAGACAAGTTCATTTTATACGTTTTTGATGTTTTAGATACAGTTATCCTTATTTGTGCAGATGTAAATCCGTATGTGATAGTGTGATGGTCCTTCTGGAGGTTTTAAGGGGCGAAAACCAAATGGATGCCATAACCACCATCCTCATCAAGCAGCCCAAGGGAAGTTCCCCTCTCACAGAGGTAGACATCGAGGTAATATAAAGTATTTTTAAAGTAGCAATTGCTCTTTAATATTTTATTTTATAATTAATAAATTTATAAAATTATAATCTTGTTTTAATTTACCCCTCCATTAATCCCTGTTCTGTACCTGTACCACCGCTCTGCTTGCCCAACACTCATATCGCTACTTCGTAAACAATCTCTAACTGAATAATATCCACCTTTTTTTTCCGGTCGTCCGACAGGCAAAACACTCTCACAATTTGCTCTTATACCACTTTCTTAACCAATATGGTGTTCTCCACCTTCTCCACATGTCCCAACCATCTTACAAAATCCTCATCAATTTTGGCAGTCTTTTCCCTTACCCGCAACACGCTTCCATGATAAACTCGTCCCTCATCTTATCCAATCTCCTAACTGCTAAGAACGCCCTCAGATTGTCCATCTGTACAACCCTCACTCTTGATCTATTCGCCCTATTCCATACAGATACCTTGCTCTCGTGCTCCCGTATTTTTATTTAATAATCAATTATGCTTACGTAACTAAGGAATATATTAATTTTCACTCTTTCAGGTCATGAACGAGTAAACATTGGTCATGCAGCCTGTGGCGCAGTGTCTTGATATGCTTCAGGGGGGAGAAAAGGGCATACATGGGCACCCTCTTACCCCAACTTTGGTTGATGAAGACCAGCCTTGAGGAGAAGAGTGAAAATATTCATCTTGTTAATGCAAGGCCAGCTAGTACAGGCCTCCTCCGTGGCTATGACAAGAGGTTTGGCCACGTCTTTCAGAATAGGGATCTCCTTATGGCCAACTGCCCTTCACCCCTCCTTCACCCTTAAGGCCTAGAAAGCATTGCACCTGACATGGTGGAGAAGATCGGGGACAGGGAATTACCGGCAGATAGGGGACTGCCATCAAACCCACTTGGAGAACAGCAGAGCGTCAGCTTGGCCGCCAACAGAAAAAAGAACCCACAATTCAGACGCACTCCTATTCAGTAAATTGGTTTTCGCTAGAGTATTGGTAGGCAGAAGCAAGCCAGCAACCAGGATGTGGAAATCTCATACGACATCATGGAGGAGTGGGGTGCCCTCTCAGAAAGATCCGAGGCGTTCCTGTTTCCCAAACAGCATAGGGAGATTGGATTAGATCTACTTTAGTAAAATATAATAACCCCATTCCTAGTCAGCAGCTGTGGAGATGGTGCTTCAGCGCGGTGGGGACATCCTCAGGCAAGAGATTCGTCCTTGAAGGAGTGAAAGTGTTTGAGGACCTTCTTTTCCTCATAGGAAATATGGACCTCCTGCAGGAAGTGTTTAGCCAGGAGGACATGGAGGAGGAAGAGGACCTATAGCAATGAAAGTATTTAACTATTTATGTAGTTAACATTTAATAAAAAAATTAAATAAATCTGTTTTTCTATCTTATAAAAGGTTTAAAATGTAAAGGCATGCTTTCGTTATCGCGCAAAAGTTTACTTTGTAATTTAACGGTATCGCCGTAGGATAGCTGAATAGCCGCATAGTTAATGCCGCACTGAGGTTTTCAAAAATGCAGTCGGATAGCCGACGACGCACTAGTTAGGTGCAAAGCCGAATAGCCGATGACGGCCCGAAAAATTATAGCCGCGCCAGCTCTGATATATAATATATATATATATATATATATATATTATATATATATATATATATATATATATATATATATAATATATATATATATATATATATATATATTATATATAATATATATATATATATATATATATAGTATATATATATGTGTGTGTGTGGTGTGTGTGAATGATAACAATGGAAGAGGTGAGAGAGGCAGTAAAAATACTAAAGAACGGGAAAAGCCCTGTCACAGACGGGTAAGTGCCGAGCTCTATAAGAGAAGAAGAAGTGATAAAATGGTTGTACGAAATAATAAAAGAGATATGGAGAGAAGAAGGCATGCCGAAGGAGTAGGGACAAGCAACAATATGCCCAATATACAAGATAGGTGGCAGAAGAGTATGTGGTAACTATAGAGGGATAGCACTTTTAAGCGTAGCTTGCAAATATACTGAAATAATATTGGAGAGAAGACTGCGAAGCCAAGTAGAGGGAGTCTTGGGAGAGTGGCAAACGGATTCAGAGCTGGCAAAAGCACAACGGAGCCAATATTATATGTGTGGTAGAAAAGACGATAGAGTGGAACAAGAAAGGTGATGTGGCGTTTTTGGACTTGGAAAAAGCATTTGATAGGATAAATAGAGAAAAGGTATGGAAAGTGCTGGGAGAACCGGAGTATGGGATCACTCAAAAGCTAATAAGAACCATTAAGAGCACATACCAGACTTCCAGAAACAAGATAACGGGGGATTTGGGGGATGAGAGTTGGTTCAGGGTAGATACGGGAGTGAGACAAGGAAGCGTTCTCTCGCCGTTACTGTTCATAATATATATGGACTACGGTTTGAAGAGAATTTATAGACAGGAAAAGGCGGAGCACATCCTGGTCTATGCCAACGACGCAGCCCTAAGCGGAAGAGGGAGCTGATCTGTAGGAGATGATGGACATATGGAATGACCAAATGAGAAAGATTGGATATGAATAATAAGCACCGAAAGACATGAAATTATGAAAGTAGCTAGGGTGAAGGCTGATTTAAACATGAGAATTGAAGGAACTGCACTGAGACAGGTCGAAGAATTCAAATATTTTGTGGATGATTGTGGATGGGGTGGGAGGAAGTGAGGTGAGTTGGAGAGAAAGATATGAAACGTTGTGTAAAAGATGTTGGTTGCACTTTGATCCAATATTATATGAAGATGAGGAAATATCCAACATGGGGTGAAAACTGATAGTATGATATAAACGGTATTCGAGACGTTACTGATAATCAACATGGGAAGAGCTCTGCGATGATTCAGCGGAACAATCCTCTAAAATACAGTACAAAAGAACGAAAGATAGATGCAACCGCGGAGATCAGGACTACCTCGTAGCGTTGATAAAACGAGAGATCTAACCTGAGAGATACGAAAACAAGAAGTGAGGACATAAATGACGCAAAGAATTGAAATCGACTCTGTAATGAAACAAATACAACAAGAACAGCTACGATGGTATGGCATGTGAAAGAAAGGAGAGAGAGCGGA
>JABUQX010047042.1:0-5000 GCA_015478945.1 Trachelipus rathkii
CATATATCTATCAAAGACATGTATCATATCATTGCGATTTGTTTCTTTCCCTTCATATATATATATATATATATATATATATATATATATATATATATATATATATATATATATATATATATATACTATATATAATATTTAATGTATATATATATATATATAACTAATAACAACCTATATATATATATATATATATATATATATATATCTCCTCTACTATACTACTACTGCTATAACTACTACTATATATATATATATATATATATATATATATTGTATTTTACTCTGTTATTTAGACAAAAGCTATTAGCTTGTTGGGAGAGGCACTCGCCAAACTAACTTGAGGGTCCCAGGAGGATATTCACCAATGGTCGGGCGAGAATTTGAGCTATTCTCTCTCGCGGGCTTGGCTTTCAAAGCTCCTGCTTTAATGTTAATTGAGTACACACCTCTAGATTAGGGCTCTGCCCGTGAGCGGTGGTGTTTTTCTTCTGTAAAAAAAAACATATTTAATATCATAGCAAAATAATTACCTTATCCTTGTCTACGTATATATTTTTACAGGCAAAAACAGTCGCTTTATGCAATTTTTAAGCTTATTTTTTGTTTATCCGCTTTATCTAGAACTATTTTACGAATATTTTCCATATCTAAAGAAACTTAAAGCTTTGCAACCATGTCTTCACTCAGTCTTTTAAATCCTGGTTTTGTTTGCAAAAAAAAAAAAAAAAAAAAAAAAAAAAAAAAAAAAAAAAATGGAAACTATATTTAACAACAATTAATTGTAATCAATTGTTTCTTGAATTTTTGAATTGACATAGACAGAATAAGTTTTTGACTAATGAAAAAAGTAACAACTTTAGTCTGAGTTTTTGAAGTTGTTAATCTTGAACAGATTTTGCTTCATCTTTTTTATCAATTGCAGCAATGTCTGAATGAGAGCGCTTTAAATGTAACATTAAATTAAAGGCTCTAGTAGAGATGTATTGTGACCTCCATGAGTAACTGGCATTGCGGTAAACTCTTTCATGCCTGATCGAAGTTTTATCAACTATGTTAAGTATTTCACACTGAAAAATTTTATCTTCAGAGCGAGTAAAATTAAGTATATATATATATATATATATATATATATATATATATATATATATATATATATATATATATATATATAGACAGAAAAATATATATATTTAAAAATATATATTTCTATTCTTACTTATACTACATATATACATATATATATATATATATATATATATACTATATATATATATATTAGGATGGAGTGAAAAATCAAAATTTCTGAAATCGAAATGGGCTCACCAATGTCACCTGTGCTTATAGCAACATTTTTATAGAATTGTTTGAAGTTAAAATTGTACCTAACATTTTAGGGAATGATTGCTTTTGGTACAGATATGTTGATGATATTTTTGCAGTTATTCCTTCTTATAAGAATGTGGACTTGATTGTCAGGGAATTAAATGGATGGATGTGTCGCTGAAATAGATTTTACTTTGGAAATGGAAATTGATGATAAGCTTTCTTTTCTGATATTCTTTTGAGGAGGCACACGGAAGGTCATATTCCATTTGATGTTATGGAACACGCATGTTCATTGGCTTTCTGTCCTCCGATTTTGTAAAAATACGGCGTCGTGAAAGGGTTCTTAATAGCTCTACAATTTGTCCACACATTAATAGATGTGGAAATAGAATATGTTAAGAATGTTTTTTTAAAAATCTAAGTTACCCTGAATCCTTTATATTTAAGGCTCTTCATGCAGCAAGGAAGTTTTATTTTTTTACCTCCCATTGTTGAATCTGCAACTGATAATTAAAGATAATAGTGCCTTTTCCAACGACATTTTCATCATATAAGATTTTATGCTTGCTTCTGGTATCTCCATAAACAGTCACAGTACGATTGAAAAATTAAAAATAAGGATAAATGAGGGTGAGGAATAGGAAGCTGGTAAATGTGATACTGATTTGAATGTCAAAACAAAGAAGTAATAGTTGTTTTCAGAATGAACTTGATAAAACAATGAAAAGACTATGTTCCAATAACGTTAAAATTGCACACATGAGATGTGGAGTTCATATTTTACAGTTAGCAGTGCGTGATGATCTCCACAATACTCACAGAGCAAATCTTATAAGCAGGGCGAGACAAATAGCAAAAGCAGCATGTACCCCAAAATTAATGGAAGTTCTAAAGAATCAAGCTGCAAAGGTGGCAATCTTAGGTCAAGAGACAAGATGGGGAAGTACTTTTGCTCTAAAGGCTTCTGCAACTAAAAGATTATAGTAGTAGCATGATGGCTGCCGGTACTCCTGAACTTTCTCTCTCCGACAGTCAGTGGGAGCAAATCGAAACCCTCGAAGAATTATTAAAACATCAATACTTTACAACAAAAAATGCTCAATCAGAAGATGACTGCAGGAAATTTTTATAAGAGAGACGGATTTTGGCAAATCACAAATAAATTCCATGAAAGAAGGGAAAGAATGTTAACTGAAAATAAAATATTTTTGTCGTCAATCTTTGTTTAGAATCTTTCTCAGAACTGAAGATCTGATATTTAAAGCCAGGAGTGCTCTTTGTGAACTAGGACTTAAAATGAATAACACTATCGAACAGAAATCTGGGTCAGGGTCAGATAGTTTAGCAGTTTCAGGAATCCTCTCTTGGAGTGTCTTGTCAGATGAAGATGAAGAAGTCAAATTTGACAGGTAATGAGAAAAATTGGAGCATGAGAAAAGTATTAAAAAAACTAAGAAGACAATCTACTAGTAAAAAACACATTCACCCTAAATATCTTCTAGAAAAATAAAAGGGAGAATTCCATCATTAGATGAAATAATGAAAATCGACCGGAAATCAAAGTTAACAGTTAAAGAGGCAATCAATTGCTATCCTAAAATTTCGCAAGATGCCGCTTGCACAATTACAGCTTTGCCTCCAAGTGAATGTTGAGAGCTTCTTTTCTGCTTTAAAAATAATAAGATCGGATCTAAGGACATCAGGAGATTTTTATTGATGAAGTTTATTTTTAAGAACAATTGTTTGAATAAATTTATGTTACATATGGCTGTTCAAAGAAATTATTTTAAAATTTACAAAGAGGGAAAATTGAATTATATATATATATATATATATATATATATATATACTATATATGCTATATATATATATGCTATATATATATATATATATATATATATATAACCTTAACTATATGTATATATATATATATATATATAAATTTATATATATATATATAGCAACAATATATATATGTAACCTTAACTTAAATATATATATATATATATATATAACTGCTGCTCTATATATATATACTGCTATATATATATATATACCGCGCTAGTACTGCTGCTACTGCTGCTGCTGCCTGTTACTTCATATAACATATAACTTAACTATATATATATATATATATATATATATATAACATATATACTATATATATATATATAAAAATCTGTTTTGAATAAGATTATATTACTATATGTTCGGGCTCATAGTTCAACGAGGAATTATTTTAAACTTTAGGATGAATCTAAATATGATTTTTATGCTTTTAAGAAAAAAAATAATAGGTTATATTACGTAACTGTACAGGCAGTTCATCGTTCAAAGAGGAATTATATTAAAATTTAGGAAGAAAGTAAATGGTTCCTTTTCTGTATTTCTTAAAATTCTTATTTTCTATAAAATATTTTCTCAGTTTTAAATTCTAAGTTATAAAGATGTCATTAAACATTTAATTTCATCATATCTTCAAAATTTCGTATCAAATTAATAATGATTTCATATTTGTAAATGGAGAAGGAAACTAGGGTCGGGCCGGAGCCGGAGCCGGACGGAGTCAGCCAAACAATTTTAAAATGCCGGAGCCGGGTAGGAGCCGGTAATTTTAAAATGTGCTGGAGCCGGGCCGCAGCCGGGCCGGAGTCAGACCGGGTAATTACAAAATGCTCTTGAGCCGGGCCGAGGTCGAGTCGGAGCCGGGTAATTTTAAAATGCTTTGGAGCCGGAGCCGGAGTCGGAAAAAATTTGCCGGCTCCGCAGCCCTGCTTTCTGCTCCAAAATCTTCTAAGTCGGATCGATAGATTTTTTGTAATAATTTAGCTGATTTATGAATGTCGTCTGGGTCGGTTTCGGTGAGATTTGATAAGAATAAAAACTTTTCTGAAAATTCGCTGTATGCAAAACTTCGCCTATTTAATTCTGTTGATATATATATATATATATATATATATATATATATATATATATATATATATATATATATATATATATATATATATATATATATATATATATATATATATATATATAGTATTGAAGCTTGCTTGAAGAATGAATATTTGACCACCTTGTCCCACATAGTGTGTTTTGATAGTATATTCTTTGAAGAAAGATTCTAAGATAACCCAACGATGCTTAGAGCCCGAGAAAAATTATAAAGATTTTGAAGCAAAGCAAAAAAAAAGAAACCGCCTGTTTACAACATTTGGCAGCGCTAGATCCCACTAAATTAAGGGAATGAGCTGAACATGGTATGAAATATGCTAGATGGTTGAACTCTTTAATTCTTGTTTGCAGGCCAGAATATATTCCTGACATATTAGCAGCATTATCATACGTTTGACCCCAACAACTGCTTATGTCTAATTCATATGCTTTGAGAAAACTCATCACTGTTTCCGCTAGTTCTTTACCTGTATGACTAGGATTTTTAATAAATTCTAAAAAGCGTTCTTTGGGCCTTCTTTGCTAACATATCTGATGATAAAGCTTAGCTGATCTTTATGAGTAATATCTGGAGTGGAATCAACAATTATAGCATGCTGTCTCAATTTCTTTCACTATTTCACTGATTACCTTTCTAGCCATAATTTGGATAAGTTCTTCTTAAGTAAGTGCTATGTGATAAATAAGAAGTGCTTCCTTTGCCAAAATATTTTGAC
>JABUQX010047042.1:10000-12500 GCA_015478945.1 Trachelipus rathkii
TCTCATGCAAATGAACCCTTATCCTCCTAGGTAAAAGAAGGTAGAAGAAGAGGACGTCAGAACAGGAATCATTGTGCTAGACAGTGTGCAACGACGAGCTGGCAAAGCAGAAGCTTGAGTTGGAGCTGGAGTTGAAGCCGGATTGCTCGTCAGAATCAGTGATTGAGCCAGAGTTGAAGTTGAAAGCGGTGGTGGTGGGCTGGTTTCGAAAGAAATAAGATAAATGTAGGTAGAGAAGGTGGAGGTGGTGGCGGTGGCGAAGTAGAAGGAAGAGATGGCGGAGGAGTTATAGGAGTAACCACGGAGGGGTGAGAAGAAGAAGGAAGAGGGACCGGAACAGCTCGAGGAAAGGAATCAGTTTCCGGAGTGTCAGGTGGGTTAGCCTCAAAATAAGGTGGCTTAAGACGATTGATTGACACGACTTCTGTTAGTGAAGGACGTTGGATAGTGTAAAACGTTTCGTTCCTAAGTACAACCGGAAAAGGTCCGCCGTATTTAGGTTGGAGAGCGGTGCGGTGAGGATAATGTCTTACAAAAACGTGAGTACATATAAGAAGGTCCTTCGGGATGAAGGAATGCACCTTGTGTTGGCTTGTAGGAGTAGGTCTCCACGACGCAGCAGAACATCTTAGGCGAGTGAGATAGCAAAAAGTATTAGCAAGTTGAGAAAGAGAAGATTGGGAGAAGAATTCTCCAGGTATACAAAGAGTGGAACCTGTGACAAGTTACGCAGCAGAATACTGAAGGTCTTCCTTGATGGCAGTGCGTATGCCAAGAATGACGAAAGGTAGAGCTTCAGTCCAACCTTCAGGAAGAGGTTGAGCTGTTAGGGAGGCCTTAAGCTGGCGGTGAAATCTTTCTCAGATCCCATTTGCCTGAGGATGATAACCGGTGGTACGAATCTTCTCCACACCAAGGAGACTCATCAACTCTTTCCAAAGGAATGATTTCGAATTGTCGACCTTGGTCGGAGGTAATGGAGAGTGGAACACCGAAACGCGAAACCCAATGACCCATGGAAGCCTTGGCTATGGATTCCGCTTTAGCGAGAGAAAAAAGAATGGCTTCGGTCCAACGAGTAAACCGATCAATACATATGAGAAAGTATCGTTTGCCATCAGAAAGAGGAAGAGATCCAACGATGTCAATGTGAACCTTTTCAAAACGTTCACAAGGCGACAGGAAGGTGCCTAGAGGAGCCTTGGTGTGCCTCTGAACCTTTGAACATTGGCAGAAAAGACATTGACGAGTCCACTTTGTCACGTCGGCCAAACAAACGGAGCTG
Source organism: Trachelipus rathkii (assembly GCA_015478945.1). NCBI lineage: Eukaryota > Metazoa > Arthropoda > Malacostraca > Isopoda > Trachelipodidae > Trachelipus > Trachelipus rathkii. The sequence continues at coordinate 11,286 of JABUQX010047042.1, forward strand.
TAACCATATTGCGTAAAGCCTCAATGCCTGGATGAGAAAGTGAATGGAGATTGAGAAAGATGTCTTTTCGAAAAGAAGGAGGAACGAATGGGCGTGAAATTCCTGTTGACATGTCACACAGGAGATTCTTTTCTAAGCCCGGGAGGGTAATCCACTGCAGCTGTAGAGAAGAATCCTGCTGAAGATCAGTGTTTTCTGACGCCTGGCACGTTGGCATGTTCTCGCAGTTGATGTTGGGAAGTGAGGAAAGGGGTTAACTTGCATGCGCGAGAGAGCTCCGGCAGTGAAGTTGTCAACTCCTCTGTTTGATGTTGGTGGTGATTTGCGACACATACTCCAAATGACGAGCTTCTCTAAGCGAGTGTCGTTCATTTCGAGAGACCATCGCAAAGGTGATAGGTTTGTGATCGGTGAGAACGTGGAACTCGCGACCTTCCAAGAAGTAACGGAAGTGACGCACCGCCAGATACATGGCAAGCAGTTCCTTACCGAAAGCGCTCTAGCGAGTTTCTGCAGGTTGGAGCTTGCGAGAAAAGAAAGCAAGAGATGCCAAAAGGGAAACAGGGATTGCCCAAAACCCCCACCTTTTTTTCCCCAATTTTTTTTCCAGTTTGGGGGTTGGTTTCGGAGTCCAGGGACCCCCCGGGGGGGGGGGCCCCCCCCCCGGGGGGGGAAACCCCACCCCCCCGGCAAAAATCGGAAGCGTCCACCTTAACTCTGGTGGGAGCAGAGTCCTGAGGATGGACAAGAAGTTTGGCATTTGCAAGAGCTTCAATAGCGGTAGAAAATGCAGCCCAACCATCGTCAGCCCAATCGATTTTGGTAGAGGATCCTCTTCTCTTCGGATGGAGCAGAGAGGTGAGAGGTTGGAGAAGCTCCATAACCACTGCCGAAGTTGCTTCCGAGTTTCGGGTAAAGGAAAGGTGCGGATGGCAGCAACACGATAATCCAGAGGACGTACACCCTCTGCAAAGACTGTGTGGCCAAGAAAACTCGGAAAAGAAACGCTGATTACGTACTTCGCAGGATTGAAACGAATACCATTTTCGCTCAACCTTGCGAAAACGGTGCGCAAGTGCTCTCTATGTTCTTCAGGAGACTTTCCAGCAATGAGAAGGTCTTCAACATTCGCCCAAGCAAAAGGAATTCCTCGAAGAACAGAGTCTACAAGTCTCTGAAAAGACTGGGCAGAGTTCCCCAAACCAAAAGGCATCC
>JABUQX010047042.1:17500-32723 GCA_015478945.1 Trachelipus rathkii
AGAAATTCTTGAAAACAGAACAAGATGAAAACTAGGTTTAAAAAAAAAAAAAAAAAAAAAAAAAAAAAAAAAAAAAAAAAAAAACAATCATGAGCTCAATAACAACTTACCAACCAACTAAAAACCTAATATTTAAAAAAAAAAAAAAAGTTTCCCTGCTATAAAAGCAACTATTCACATTGTAAAACATCCTATATTTAAAACTGCAGAGAATAGGAGAGTGTCAGAAAACTTGGAATGTAATTTATTGATAACTATTCGGAGAGCAAATCAAGGGTACTAAGATGGTATATCACTATATAATACAATAAAAATAATAACATAATCACGAGCGATATCCTTATATAATCAGAAAATAAACGCCAGCCATAAGAATATAAATATCCGACACATAAAAATACATACATGAACATATAATAAATCAATAATAAATAATAATAGAGTGAGAGAGAGAGTATGATAATAATAAAAATACATAAAAATATATAAAAGGAAACTATTTCTTCCCCAACACACTAATAATAATTAATAATAATGAATATAAATAATAATAATAAATCGAGTATATATAATATATAATACATAATAATAATAATAATAATAATAATAATAATAATAAGCAGAAGAGAGAACTAAAATACCCAGAAATTTTGAGAGATAAATATAATAAGAAGTTTTGAGTATCAGAAAAAAAAAATAATAATAATAAAAGAGAGTAGATTTACACAATTACGCACCCTAAATGCACCCTATAATACATAGGGAGAGATATATAATAATAATAATAATAGATGAATAATATATAATAATACACGAAATATATACATCACCATCACTCAACATACATAATTAATGATATTGTTTCAACCGTCGGCTCAATAATAGAGCCCCACGTATCTAAACAAATATTAGAGCATACATAGTTGTAATACACTATATATTAACAAATTAAATAATTAAATTAATAATTAAATATATAAATAATAATAATGATAATATTATTTATAGTTTCATTTCGGATAAACATAGTAAAAAAAAAAAATAATAAAAAATAAAAAAAATAATAAAATAATAAAAAGAAAAATCAAATTTCGAATCAAAATCAAGTAAAACATAATAACATAAACAAAAATAACAACCAACAAATGACAACAATAAAGATATTATTAACAACAAAAAAACCTAAACCTATAGATAATAATAATAATAATAATAACTAATATATAATAATTACATTATATATAATATAATATATAATATCAAAGAATAAGTAAACTATATAATAATCAATAATAATAAAAATAAAAAGCAATAAAACAAAATTATCAATTGAGAATAAAAATATTCGACAAGCATATAATTTAATCTGAACTATAAAATCAATGCAGGAAACTACATATTAATCCGTTCCGTGTGGGGGTTAAGTAACTTTGTCCATATTTTTTGAAGATATCACAATTTTTTATTTCATAATTTCATCCCTTTTTTTTAAAAATTGAACATAATACTTATATTTAAAAATGCAATCAAAAAATTGTCCAAATTATATAATCCCTGACTAATATTTACATTTTTATCCGAAGTAATCCTGATTTATTGCCGAATTGTATATCAACGAAAGATTAATTGAACAGAATTTAACCGAAAATTTTTCATAATTAAGTACCTTCAATATTACTGAATAATCATTTAATATTAACACGTAAGTATATACATATGATATACAACCATAGAGGAATTATATGATTATCAAAATCATCACCTTCTACAGAATAGATGGTTGTAATATAAATATATAAAATTCCAATGAAGATGTGATTATAATATATAAGATTTTATAACATTACGGACACAAATCTAGAGTAGCAAGTATGACTTAAAGAGGTTAGTAAGTAAAACTACAAGCACAAATTATATAGTTGAGTTATACACTGGGGCTAAATATAATTAAATGCCTCATTTCAACATTTATAATCAAAGAATTAAACTCAAAATAAAGAATTGATTTGGTCATCAATCAAATAAAATCATTATAATCCTTACATCCATAGTATATAATACTCATAAGAAACATATCATTGAATTCGAGGCAATAATCAGGATTTATCTTACGATTAAAAATGTGTAAAATATTAATCAGATACCGGATTAATATATATATATTTTGAGACAATTTTTTGAGATATGCAGTGTGTATTCTCAAATCTATAATGTTATTAGAGAGAAAATTTAACATTAATATTGTCTCATTGATTTTTTGTCGTTAATTTGCTTTTTTTTTTTTAATATAGGTTGTAGTTGTTGTGTAAGTTTTATGAGCTCATGATTTGTCGCTTTTTTTTTTTTTTTTTTTTTTTTTTTTTTTTTTTCTTTTAAACCTAGTTTTTCATCATTTCTGCTGTTTTGAAGAATTTCTCTGTCTACTACCTTGAAAAACGTGTTGAAGAAACACGAAAGTGCTGGGTAACTTTTCTCTTTTATATTTTCCTTTGAGTGGCAAAAAATAATTTCTAGTGCAAAAAGAATATAAATTTTAAATATATATAATATATATATATTAATATATAATATAATATATATATCCTATATATATATATATAATATATATTAATATATATAAATATATATATATATATATATATATATACCTGAATTTTTTATGCGGGATAGGTATAATGAATTAAATGAAATAACATAATGAAAGTTATTAATATATATATATATAATACTAATATAACTATAAAAATAAATAATAATATTGCTTTATAAATATATAAATACATTTATATAATAGTATTATTATATAAAAGTTAGAGAAGCTTTACATTCATAATAAAAGATATTTTAAAAAATACTAAAAAACTTTTTATTAAATTAGTTATTTTATAATATTAGTATTTTTTACGTTGCAACCTTTTTTATAAGCTTTATATATTTTAATAGTAATTTTAAGTTATAATAATTATGGATTACTTAATATATTTGTATCTAAGTGGCGGATTATTCTTTTTATTATTAAATTGATTATAATATTATTAATTATTATATTTATATATTAATTATTATATTATTATAATAATTTTACAATATTATAAAGACAATTTTGTTTATCATCTTTTATATATTTTTATATATTAATATTTATATTATTTATTTATTTTTATATTATTTATTATATTATATAAGTATATATATATATATTATTTATAAATATATTATTAATATAATAAAAAATATAATATTATATATATTTTATAATATTTTATACTATACTATTATATAACGTCATATATAACTAATACTATATATACTTATATTCACTATATATATATATAATATATATCCAGTGGCGGCTCCTGCCTTCGTTGCATGTTTGTGCAAACGACCACTTTTGAACAAACGACCAACGCCTTTTCTTTCCTACAATCAAGCGATATTCTTGTTTTTTAATTATTTGTCAAAGTTTCACATTTTCTCGATATACTATATATATAACCTATCATATACTACATTTTATTTATATACATAATATGATACTAGATATAGCTATATATATAATATATAATTATATACCTATGAGATAACTGAGGGATACACAGAGTAGGGGGACAATATATATACTAGTAATAAGTCCTCTTATATACTATATATATAATTATATATATATTATATATATATATAGTATATATATATAACGTCGTACCAACTATAATATACATATATATACGCGCTACCATAAGGCTTTGACTTTCCGTTGCTCGATAGGAGGCCCATAGAGAGATAGCACACTTTTTTCTAAACACTAATATCCTCATGCTAATAGAAACGAAATATTTTTTGAAAACACGAAGAAATATTGTATTACCACTGACCCAAATATCTAAAACGTCGTTGCAAGGTATGCTTCAACTCACGTTTTGAAAAATGAACGATATACAAAGGAATTCGCTCGTTTAAATTTTTTTTTTATATTTGCTTTAGTCTCGTCGGCGCTGACAAGTGTGTCTGTTTAGTTTGCTATTATCTTTTCTTTAATTAATAATTATAATAGGGCGGGGTTACCCTATGGTATCCTTAGTTCAAAAATGGAAAAAATTAACTTCCCTTTCACTATTGGGTATTACTTCTTAAACTATCAGGGAACGTGGGGTAAATAATATAGAGGGGGACCGAAAGGCCCCACCTCCCCTGGATCAAACAAAATAAATACAAATATCAATTTATTATATTATCAATATTTTTAAATTATATATATTATATTTAGTATATTATATAATATATAAATATTAAAAGTGTAAATGAATTTATTATATTGTAAATTAGTAATATAAGGAGGTACTTATATGTAGATATTACATACAAATTTGTATTATATATTAACCTTATAAGCCTATACACGAGATAATAAATTAAATAATATAAATAAATAATTAATAATAATAAATATAATTAAAAAAATTAATATAATAATAAATTAAATTAAAAATTAATAAAATAAATAATATAATAAACTAAGCCTTATAATATAGTGAATAAAGATGTGATATTGAGATTACTTTATTGAAAATTTAAGTATCGTTCAATCTCTGTCTACTCATAACATATATATAATATTATATATTATATAATATAAATATATTAATATAATATAATATTATTAATTAATATAATATATAATATATAGTATATATATTTAATATATAATTATTATATACTATAATATAATATATAATATATTAATATATAATATAATTATATATATATATATTAAAATATATATATTAATCGTAAAAGTAAGGTGCAATTGGGGACAAATTTTTCCCTTCCAAGCTTTTCCCCCATCCCTGCGAGAGTAGTATGAGGTCTATATTCTTGCGCGTCATTACGAAACTCCGGAGCGCACTACATCTCAGCTTCTATATTACGACTTATCCGAGAATATTTTAACTTTTTTTGTTTCGCGCGCTGAGGTGAGTTGCCTATAAGTTGAATTTGTAATAATTCAGAGAGGAGTAGAGAGAGAGGAGAGTGGCCACGAGTTACTGAGTAATAGATAAAATTAATAATAATCAAATACATAATCAATAAATACATGATCAAGCGATGTGGAGAGAGCCACCAGAAACTAACTAGTAGAGACTACGATAGAGAGAGTGAAATTAGGAGTGTATATAACCTAGTAGATAAGGAATTGATTTTATTTTTAGTTGTGAAGCTCAATTTTGTTCAAAAATAATTTCTTACTTGAAATAATATATAGTATATATATATATATATACATATATATATATATATTATATATATATATATATATATATATATATATATATATATATATATATATATATATATTATATATATAATAATATATTTATAATATCTATAGTAATACACGCTTATAACCGAGTCACACCGGATGGAGAAGCGATTGGGCAGCTCGACTCATTTCAACTAGGTCTCGGCGACGGCAGAACATATCTATGCCGATAAGTGAGTATGAATGATATATGTATATATCTATATATATATAACTATATATATATATATTAGTATATATATATATAGCATTTATTCTGGAGTTACAGTAATTGGACTACTAGAGATACGGCACGGCAAATTCACAGATGAGGAAGTAGGATGATTATCTATATATATCTTATATAATATATAGAATATATATATATTACATATATATATCATATATATTATATATATTAAGGTAAAGCTTGAGACGCTTTATAAATATTTATAATGGTAAATGCCTTTAAGGTAAAAAATAAAATAAAAAAGGAGGTTTTCAAAATCCTTTTAAATTTTTAAAAATATTTGTACTCAATTTATTTTGTGAGTCTATTCACATTAGCTTTCAGCCTAAGGAGGCCCTCTGTCAGATGTGTTAGCATAAAGAACTAAATCTTATAATCTAAAAATTAACTAATTATTATAAAGAATCTAAAAATCAAGTAATATTAGAAGTTTTTGGGATTAAATTCTTTAAAAATGTGTGGAGTTTTAAGATGTTGTTTAATGATTGGGATCAATATAAGGAGCTCTTTTTTATGTATGTTAAAGTTTTTTGTGTTGTTTATGCAGAAAAGATTCGGAAAGTTTTCTAAGGTGTAGATGTTCTATTCTATGTTAATTATAGGTGTCATGTGGTGATATCTATTGTTTGGTTTTGGGAGGCTCTATGTATGGTGAGGGCAGAGTGAGTTGTCTGTAAGATCATATTTGTGTTAATATTGTCTGCGATGGAAGTCATGAGTTTCTCCAATATAAGAGCTATTACAGTTAAGGCAAGGGATCTTGTAAATGCATTGTGAAGTAGAGGGATTATGATGTGTGTGTGAGGTTTGAGAATGTACTTAAAAGGGAGGGTATTGGAGGTGGTGATATTGATGGTGTTTGGTAAGATTTTTTTAACAGAGTTATGAATTTGTGTAGGTAAGGGGAGAAAAGATTTAAAGGTCTTTTTAGTGGTTGGTTTTATTGTAATATGTTATTTTTTGCTTTAACTACAAGCTTGAAAAATGAATATGTATATGATGTATGTCTATATAAAATCTTTGCTACTCTCGCTCAATCTCAAGCCAAGGTTGGAAACTTTCAATTCAAAGGATCTGTAATACAGTTTTTTGAAAATATCGACGAAAATAAAAGAATGTTTTAAAATATTAATATTAATGGAATGAATTTCACAGACGTAAATACAATTAACCTTGCGTCAGGTCACATTAAAATTATTGAGGGTAATAATTTCAAATTCTGGCATTCTTTTTTTTCATAAAATCAGTAGACTTTTTTTTTATGGCCGGCTGCAAAAAAAGGGTCACTGATCCCCTCAGTATCAAGATGTTCATTGATAATTTTGAGTGGAAAATTTATTTTAATAGGGAAGGTCCCAAGAGACAATACATAAACTTGGAAAGAAGAAGAAAACGGATATCTCCGAATTAAATCGAGAGGCTAAAGAGAATCATCTCTAAATTATTTGTCAGATAAAAGATAGATTTACGTTCTCACGACATTTAATTGTTGCCACGTTATTTCTGCCGGAAATGTTTCCTCAGTATGATCCCATCTTTCCTGAGAAAAATGTAAATGAAACCTGTAAAGTGTACACTTTCATTGACATAAACAAACTTAAAACAGAACTATCTTTAACATATACCAAGAAGAATTTCGTTCTATGTCTGGAGCCATAGCTTTATTTGATGTCATTACTGAAAATCACTTGGAAGCCACCTTTAGTGAAAGTGTGAAACTATTAAAATTTTTAATAACCATTCCGATGAACAACGTCCGAAGTTGAGTGCTATTTTTCTACTTTAAAAAAGGATTAAAACATCTTTCTTAGAAACACCATGGGTTAGCAATGCTTCGATCGATTTTTAATAATAATTTTAATAATAAAGGTGATGAGAAGAGGGGACTTTCTTTTTAAATAAAATTGTAAAAGTAAGTTACATAACTTTTTAAAATAATTGTAAATTTTTTAATTTTTCTAGATTAATGCTTTAGGTCATCAATGCTCTCTTTTTTGAAAACACACACACGCACTCCACACACACACACCACACGACACACAACACACATATATATATATATATAATATTATATATATATTAATTATATATATATATATATATAATATTATATATATATATATAATATATATATATAAATTAATATATATTATATATAATAAATATATATATATATATAATATATATATAGTATATATATATTATATGTGTGTGTGTGTGTGTGTGTGTGTGTGTGTGAGTAAAATGTAAAATGCAACTACCAATATATTTTAGGACTAGCCGCGCCTGATATATATATATATATATATATATGAATATAATATATATATATATATATATATTATAATATATATATATATATATATATATAATATATATATATATATATATATATATAATATATATAATATATATATATATATATATATATATATATATATATATATATGTAAAGGTTGCAAAAACCCTGGGTCGGACCAAACAAAAAACAGCCCAGTGGTTTTTATGTTTTTTATGGGTCGTTTTTGTTTTTTGTTTTTTTTTGTGGGGGGGGGGGATTTGAGTTTTTTTAAAATTTTCTTTTATAAAGAAAAAATAAATGATCAATAAATTGAAATTATTGTCATTTTTAATAGTCATTTCCCAAGTATTATTTGACACTATAAATTAAAATAGGCATAAAATTTACAAAATAAACATAATTTGGTAACAGACAAGAGTCCAATTTCCACTATAGAATAAATGTCAGTTCCTAATTGATGAAACTTGTAAATTTAAATGGTATTGCTATTTTTACAGGTTGTTGATAGTAATGACATAACAGGACTATCTTAAGTAAAGTAGTTAAGTAATATATTTAATTATACATTATTTAAACTTGGAACATTGTTGCCATCATAATCTGAGGCTCTGGGAAGCTGGTAAGTTAGCTACCAATAGTTACGTAGTTTGTTACTTAAAACTAGGCAGCTCGCAATGGATACCTCCCCAAGAGCTGCCCACCAGCCAGCCAGGTCTGGGTTTTTACTTTATATGGTAAAACCCCTGGAAAATTGGGAGATTTTGAAAACCAAAAAATAAAGCATATGTCTATAGTCACTTTATTTAAAAAATGAGTAAGGCACACTGTATAAAATTCAGAGATTTTTAATATATATATATTATAAATATATATATATATATAAATATAATATATATAATAAATATATTATATTATATATTATATATAATATATATATATATAATATATATTATATATATATAATATATAATATATATATATATAATAATATATATATATATATATTAATTAATATATATATATATATATATATTTATATATATATATACTATATATATATATATATATATATATATAATATATGATATATATATATATATCTTTTGGGAACACTTTCCCGCGGCCCCTTTTTCTATATAATGAATAGAGATATTATTAGGCTTATTGGAGGATTGATTAGCCGAGGGCTATCAATTCGAACAAACAAGACAAAACCGAAAGGTTTGTGCTATGTTTGTCTATGTTTGTTTGTGTTTGCTTTGTATTTATATATTATTATTATTAATTCGAAGAAATTGAGATCACGGAGTGATCAATTTCGAGCTGACTGTGGCTCCGGCTCCGACTCCGGCTCCCACTCCCGACTCCGACTCCGACTCCGACTCCGACTCCGACTCCGGCTCCGGCCGCGGCGGCGGTTCGGTTTGGTTCAGACATCGGTTAGTGTTGATTTATTATTATTATTAATTATTATTATTATTATTATTATTTTTATTATTATTATTATTATTATTATTATTAATTATTATTATTATTTCCACCGAGGTTTCTTCTTCGCATCCAGGTTTCTGAATTCGATATAATCTACATGGGTTTAGGTATAACGTCGTAACACAATGTTGGTGTCTTATAAGGTATTCGGGTGTAGAGTTTCGATATGATGGTATAAGAACCGTATATGGGTGTCTAGGATCCCCCCAGAAGGGATCCCACCCCAACCTGAAATATTGAAATAGAACAACGAAACTTGATATAAATTCTTAGGTTGTATCTTAGGTGTATACGGGTAAAAATGACCGATTTGACCAAAATCGGGGACAGCCCACCAGAATCTGAAATATTGACCTAGAGTGATGAAACTCGGTATACAACCTTCTGAGGATGTATCTTAGATGAAGCCCCCGGGTGTAAATGACTGTGGGTGGCCCCAGACGGGATACTCACCCCCAAAATCTGAAATATTGGCATAGAACAACGAAACTTGATATACAGCCTTTTTAGGGGTAATCTTAGATTTGTTCCGGGTAAAATGACCGAGGGGACCCCATTGGGGGTGCTGACCCCCAAACTGAAATATTGACATAGAATGATGAAACTCGGTAAACAACCTTCTGAGGATGTATGCTTAGATGACCCTGCGTGTAAAATGACTGTGGGTGCCCCAGACGGGGTACTCACTCCCAAAATCTGAAATAATGACATAGAACGACGAAACTTGATATACAGCCTTTTTTAGTTGTATCTTAGATTATCCGGGGTAAAATGACCAGATTTGACCAAAATTCGGGGACCCAGCCCAACAAAACTGAAAATATTTGACATATGATGATAAACTCGGTATAACAACCTCTAGGATGTATCTTAGATGACCCTGGGTGTAAAATGACTGTGGTGCCCCAGGCGGGGTACTCACCCAAAAATCTGAATATTGACAATAGAACAACAGAACTTGATATACACCGCTTTTAGGTTGTATCTTAGAATGTATCCCCCCCGGTAAAAATGACCGATTTGACCAAATTTGGGGGATCAGCCCCACAAAACTGAAATATTGACCTAGGAACATGAAATTCGGTTACACATACCATAATAAGCTTACTCAACATCATATATGGGTTTAAATAGCCGTACCAGCCTAAATGGGTCTCTGGACCCCAAACTTGAATATTTACCTAGAACGATGAAACTCGGTAATATACCCTTCATATCTAGTACCCATATCATATATGGGTTAAATATCCGTTCACATCCCAAAGGGGGTCACCAACCCCACAAAAACTGAAATATTGGCGTAGAACAACGAAAATTGGTATACATCTTTTCTTATGATGTATTACCTCGAATACAGAAAACAAAAAAAAAAATTTTTTTTTAAAAAAATAAAAAAAAAAATTTTTAAAAAATTTGCAAAAATATTTTTAAAAAAATTAAATTTAAAAAATTTAAAAAAAATTTAAAAAAATTTAAAAAACAAATTAAACATTTTTTATTCTTTTAAGTTTAAACTTAAAAAATTACGTTTTTTATATAAATCAAACACCCTCTAGAGCCTCTGGAGCCTCTTGAGCCTCCTCCCTCCCTCCTCACCCTCCTCCAACTCACCGACACTCCCCATCTATGATCTAGTGATTCATGTCATATTTTTATAACATAACACAAAACTTTTATTTATTTTTGTTTTTATGCTTTAAAAACAGTTTGTTTTTACTAAATTTTACGCTTTCATATTTATACTTAAGAAATTTGGGTTTTTTACATACCCTAAAACCTGTAAACTCAGTAAAATCAAACCCACACACCCCTGCCCCATCCCTACCCATCCTGATATTTATTATACATTAGCATAGTAATATTTAACAAAATTTTATCATAACCTTGTCTAATTAATTATCATACTGATAATGATATATGCAACGTAACAAAGATCCATACTTAACAACATTAAAAGTAACTAACATTGAGTGCAGAACGGAACCTACTTACAATTTTTCTAACATATCACTGATATTTTTTACATTAACATAGTAATATTAAAAAAATTTTATCATAACCTTGTCAAAATCATACTGATCATTGAATATATGCTAAACGTAACAAAGTTTCACATCAATAAAGCAAACATAGCATCACCTTATAAACTACGAATATAACGTACATTCAAAAACCACACATCCTAAACATGAATAAACAGTTAACATTAACAAGCCTTCATACTTCTTAACAACAGTAAAGTAAACTAACATTGAGCGCAGAAACGTAAACTACTTACACTTTTTCTAACATATCACTGAATTGGTTTTTCATAACATAAGTAACATTAACAAAATTATCACAACCTTGTTAAGTATCTACTGATCCATGAATATATTTATGCCCCCCCCCCTATTTAAAAAAAAACAAAAAAGTTTTTTTCAATAAAAATTTTTAAAAATTAACGCAAACATAGAATCAACTGAACTACGCATATAATGTACACTCACAATCCTGACACACATCTTAATACACGAATAAGCAGTCAACATTAACAAAGTTCATACTTAACAACTGGACATAACTAACATTTTGCATACAATAACGTAACTTATTCACACTTTTCCAAACATACTCTCTAAACATATATCATTATAATTTTTGCACGAACATAGTAACATTTAAACAAAAAATTTATTCACAATCTGTGTAATTATCAACCTGACCAACGAAATAAGCTACGCAGCATAAGATTTCACTCAATAAAGCTAACATACTCATAACCTGAATGTAACAATATAATGTATAACATCAAATCGAACATACCCTATGCTTGAATAATCACTACATTAGCAAAGTTCCATACTTAACAACAGTAAAGTAACTACCGTGCATACAAAAAACGTAACCTAATCATACGTTTTCAAACATATCTCTAACATATTCATGAACTTATTTTCGTAATTAAACACTGTAAATATTTTGCATCCACCGTACCTAATTATCCATACTGATCAACCGAGATATATGCCAACGTAACAAAATTTTTAGCTTAACAAAGCTAACATATCATAGTCTGAACCAGGAATATAACATACACCGGAAAACCTAACATACCTTAACACGAATAAACAGCTAACATTAACAAGTTCCATACTTAACAACAGTGAAGTAACTAGCAAAACATATTGAACGTTGCCTTTCACATCTTTTTTTCTTTTGTTTTAAAAACTTTTATTTAATTTTTTAACTTTAATTCTTTAAAACTTTTATTTCAAAAAATTTTTAACCCATTTATAAATTTATTTCTTTAACCCATTCAGTTTTTTTTTTTTTTTTTTTTAAAAAACTTTTAAATTTTTTACCTTTTATTTCTTTATAACATTTTGTTTTTACTAAATTCTTTTATTCTTTATTATGCATATTCCGTAAAAAATTTCTTTTTTTACATACCCTCAAAACGGTAAATCACTGAATCTCAGTAAATCAAACCACCCCTACCCATCCCAACCCTGATCATGGGGTAATTGATCTTTGATCTGTTGACTTCCATCATATTTCGAGTATCATTTGGATAAACATATCATTAAAAATATGTTCTTTTTTTATACTAACCCTCGAAAATATGCCTGACATAACAAGTTTTTCACATCAATAAAGCTAACATAACATACCTGATGTAAGAATATATGTATAACATCAAATTGAACATACCTTAAAACAAATAAAGACCAACATTAACACAGTTCAGTACTTAACAACATTATCGTTACTACAAAAAATATAATAAAGTTACTTTCACAATCTTTTTTTCTTTTTTAAAAACTTTTATTTATTTTAACTTTATTTCTTTAAAACTTTTTGTTTTAAAAAACTTTTAGCTATTTTTAATTTTATTTCTTTAAAACTTTTTTTTTTTTTTTTTTTTTTTTTTTTTTTTTAAAAAACTTTTAATTTTTTATAATTTTATTTCTTTAAAACTTTTTGTTTTTACTAAAAATTTTATTCTTTTTATGTTTATAACGTAAAAAAATTTACATTTTTACATAAACTAAAACAGTAAAACAGTAAATAACAAAGTTTTTCAACTCAATAAAGCCACATAACATAACCTGATGCAAGAATATAATGTATAACATCAAACCTAACAAAATACCATACTTGGCAACAGGAAAGTAACTGACGTTGCTTACAGCCCGTACCATATTCACACTTTTTTTTCAAACAGATCTCTAACATATCACTATTATTTTACATTAACATAGTAACATTTAACAAAAATTTATCACAACATACTCGCTAACAAATATATGCTGACGTACCAAAGTTTTTCACATCAATAAAGCTAACATATCATATCCTGAACTAGGAATATAACGCACAATGACAAAACCTAACAAACCTTATGATCGAAATAAAATGATAACCATTAACAAAGTTTTCATACTTAACACAACCCTAAAGTAACTAACAATGCAATACAGAACGAACAATGTACGAAGCTGATTGTGGTTCCCTGTTTTCACTTGAGTATCAAATACAAGTCAGAAATTGTTCAATAACTCCTCCCACTTTTCCGAAATATTACGCCAAATACCTATGATTCTTGTTTGGTTCGTTTTCGACATTACGCAATACCTATGATTCTTGTTTGGTTTCGTAACCTCTAACATATTAACGTTAATCTTACACTAACATATTAACATTTTGCAAAAATTTATCACAACATTGGTTAATTAAATCATACAGATGCCAGCGAAGTAATGCTAACATAATAAGTTTCCATTTTAATAAAGCTACTAGATCATCTAAACTAAGAAAATAATACCCAAAGACAAACATAACACACCTTAAGCAGGAATAAACTTTTAACAATTAACAAAGTTCCACACTTAACACCAATAAAGCAACTAACATGGATGCAAAAACGTAACCTAAATCCTTACTTTTTCAAGCATGAAACTCCTAACATATTCGTTAATCTTAACACTAACATAGTAAACATTTAGCAAAAAATTTAATCACAACATTGGTTAATTATCCATACAGACCAACGAAAGTATGCTAACATAATAAAGTTTTCCAACATTTAATAAAGCTAAACATAGCGCATCAACTTGAACTAAGAAAATAGCCCAAAGGGACAAACATATAACACATCTTAAGCAAGAATAAGCAGTCAACATTATAACAAATTCCACACTTAACACCAGTAAAGCAACTAACATGGTATGCAAATCGTAACCCTAATTCTTACTTTTTCAAGCATTTATCTCTAAACATATTAACGTTAATTTACATTGACACAGTTAACATTTAACTAAATTTCTCACAACATTGGTTCTTTATATACGACAACGAATGTAATGCTAACGTAACAAAGTTTCCCAATTAATAAACATGGCATCAACTGAACTAAGAAAATAATCTACAAAGACAAACATAAAACATCTTAAGCAGGAATAAACGTTTTAACATTAACAAAGTTCCATACTAACAACAGTAAAGTAACTAACATGATATCCAAAACGTAACTTATTCTTACTTTCAAAAGCATAAACTCTAACTAATTAACGTTAATTCTTACCTAACACAGTAACATTTAAACTAAATTTCTCAACAACATTGGTTTTAAATATCATACAGACCAGTGAAAGTATGCTAACGTAAACAAAGTTTGCACATTAATAAAGCTAACATGGCAACATATGAACTAAGAAAATAATGCACAAATAAACAAACCTAGCACCATCTTAAGCAGGAATAAACTGTAACATTAACAAAGTTTCCATACTTAACAACATAAAGCCACTAACATGGTATGCAAAACGTAACTTATTCTTACTTTTTTTTCCCCCAAAAAGCAAAAATAAAAACCCCCCCTCTAACATTTAACTTTAATCTT
>JABUQX010047043.1:17500-22500 GCA_015478945.1 Trachelipus rathkii
AGGGGAACTTTTCTAGATAATTTCTACTAGCATTCGACTAGGGATCGAACACCAGGCCATTCGCCATGCGATGGACCCCACTATGGTGTCTGTCAATGTAGGGCTCATCCCCTAGGCCAGACCAAAATACGGGAGACTTTTCTATCGTCTAAAGCATGTTCTTCTACTTAACTATTCCAATTCCGTGCATGTTACGCAACCATACCTCACATCTAGTGGAAACGAATTACTTATAAAGAAAAGAATATAAAGATATATACAATATATATATATATAATATATATATATATTTATATATATATATATTATATATATAATATATATGTCTATATATATATAATATATAATTTATACAAAATATCGACACAACAAAATGAACTAATTCTATAAATATGTTAATATAAAAATGTCTAAATTATATAATATTAAAATTAATTAAAAAAGTCAATTTGACAATATATATATAATTAAATTTATTTTTAATATTATATTTAAATATAAAATATTAATTAAATTATATAATAATAAAAAAAAATAGATAAATATATACATTATAAATTTATAAATATAATTAAAAATTAAATAAATATTATATAATAAAAATAAAAAATAATTAAATATAATAATTATTAATATATAAGGTATTTATTAATAATTATAAATATATATATTATTAATAAATAAATTATACTCTTGCAATACTATAAAATATAAATTATTAAGTAAATTATTAAATAACAATGAATGCCAAATATACATTAATAGAAGTGACAAAAAAATATTGAATTAAATTAATTAAAAAATTATTCTTAAAAAATTATTAAAAATATAATAATAATAATATATAATTATAATTTTAATAAATAATAATAAAATAATTCCAAACTATAATACCCATTTCTAATGTATCTGTGATAAAAAAAAAAATAATTTAATATTTTATATAAGAAAATATATTAATTATATTAATTATATATAAAACTTTTCTATTAACATTATATTTAATTATATACGATGATAATTTTAATAATAAACTTTTAATATTACAAACATATATTTTATATTAATATCAAATAGGGTGAATAAATATAATGGTTATAATATAATATTATAAAAATTATAAATAATATATATAAAGTATTTTTATATTTAACTTATAATAATAATAATTTTATATATCTAATAAAATATATATAAAGTAAATATAATAACAATATATTTTATTGAATAATGAATCATATAAATTAAAATTAAAAGATAAATATAATTTAAATTAAAAATATTATTTTACATAAAATTAAATGACCATTCATTTATATTATACATGCAATTATAAATACAATTATTATTTATAATTATTAAACAAATTAATTAATTATTAATTAATAATTAATATATAAATATAATATTTTATATGTTAATAATTAATTAAAAAATTTAATAAAAGGTTTTGGAAATTTTTTATAACTCTCCAAAAAACTCATTTTAGTTGAAAATATTTTGCATCAGCCCTTTTTGAATGGGTAGTTGTCTGGGTTGGTGTTTTTGTGTGTTTTGTTTATGTTGGTTTGGCGGGTTGTTGATTTATTGGTTGGATGTTTGGTGTGGTGTGTTTAGAGGAGTTTTAATTATGCCGGTGGTTAAAAATAATTTTGGTGTTGTGTAATAGGTTTTTGTGTTGGTTTTTGTACTTGTAATGTGTGGTGGGGTTTAGTTGGTGGTGTTGTATTTTTTGTGGTTGTGCGTGTAGATTGATGTATTTATGAAAGGATGGGGGTTTGGGTCTGTTTTGGGGGATTGGTGATGGGGTATAATGGATGGTATGGGATGTGTTTGTTTGGTAGTGGTTGGATTACAATATATAATATTATTATATAGAAAATTTTTGATGAATTGCATCTATTAAATTATAGTATAAAAAAATAAAAATAATATAAATATAAAATAAATAACATTTTATTAATAATTTATAATATAAATTTTAATAAATTTAATTTTTTTTATATAAAATTATAATATATACGGTATAATATAAATTAATTATATAATTAATTTGAATCTAAAATTTATATAAAAGTTCAGCTTTATTCCTTTTTATTTAGTATAAATATTATTAATATATTTAATAAATAATAATTATAACATTATAAAATATAAATGAATATTTAAAATTTAATGTTGATATTAAAAATATATTTAAATAAACATATAAATATTTTAATAAAAATTAAAATGTTATATATAAATGATATTATATATTAAAAAAAAATTAATATAAATATAAATAAATTTTATAATATAATTAATAAATAAAAATTATTTATAATTAATATATCAATAAAATTTATTATATTATATAATAAAGATATTTATCATAAAAAATGTTATTTAAAAAATAATTAATAAAAAGAAATTAAATTGAAAAGTAAAATATTGAATATTCAAATTTATAAATAAAATTAAATTATTAATAATATAAAAAATATTAATTATATATCATATTATAAAAATAATTAATAAATTATATATAAAATAATTTTAAATAGTTAATAATTTATATAATTAATATTTATATATTTTAATTTTAATTATATTTTAATTAAATTTAAAGTATTTTATAATAAATATATTATTTATGTAATTAATTTTATATATATATAATAATATTAATTAATATAATAATTTTATATAATTTTATTAATAAATAAAATTAATAATATAAAAGTATATTATTCCACGCACAACGAACATTATATAAATACTATAAAAAAATCTGATATGTTCTTTAAAATCTATCCAACATTTACCTCACCCACCTTTATAATTATAATACCATTGTTTAACAATGGACATCGACTTAAAGAATTATACTATATTAATTTAGTAACACCGTAAATTAATACTTTTTTAACATTCGCACCACCACACCTATTACCACCACACACCCACACATTATATATAATATAAATATATATACACCCTCCTTAATATTATAATCCACACCCCTCGATTAAAAACCCCCCTAAACTATAAATAAACCACTACTACCATAAAAATTTTAAAATATTATAATAATTTATTTATTAATATATATGTAATAAGTTTGAAATATTTCACTAAAATTAACATAAAATTACAATAATAAAAAAATAAAAATTAGACTAAAAATATAAAGTAAATATTATATTAAAATATTATAAATAAAATATATAAGAATATTATATACAAATAAAAATTATAAAATTTAAATAATAAAATTAAAATAAATAAATATAAATAATTTATATATATATATATAAATTATACTATATATAAATTAAGATATTTTAGTATATTAATATATAAATATAATTAAAAATTATTTATAATAGATTATATAATATATATATATAATAAATATTAACCTAATCACTCTA
This sequence comes from Trachelipus rathkii, assembly GCA_015478945.1. Taxonomy (NCBI): domain Eukaryota; kingdom Metazoa; phylum Arthropoda; class Malacostraca; order Isopoda; family Trachelipodidae; genus Trachelipus; species Trachelipus rathkii. The sequence goes on from JABUQX010047043.1 coordinate 20,917, forward strand.
TTATAATTAACATACGACACTCACCCAACTCATAACATTATATAAAAATTATTATAAATAAAAATAAAATATTTATAATTAATTAAATAATATAATAATAACTAACCCAACCCCCTACCACTACACACCTCCTCAAAAAACAATCAAAAGTTTACAATAGCAACTTTTAGCAACTTATATCTTAAAATAACACCCATAATACATTAACTAATATATTAGTATAATATAATAATTAATACTCAAACACTATAATATAAAAAAACACACCACCCACCTCCCACCCACACTAACCTCTTCACTCTCACCCCTAATTACATATATAAATATAATATATATATATATATATATTATATATTTATATATATATTTATATATATATATAATATATATATATATATATATATATTTATTAAATAATATATATTATGTGGTTGTGTGTGTGTGTGTGTGTGTGTAGGTGTGTGTGTGGTGTGTGCTGTAGGGTTAGGTGTGTTATGCGTTCTGACAAAACAAACTTATAAAATTGTACATTGTATTGCAATCAATTTTCAAAATTTACTGGGAATAAATTAATATTTTACTTATATTTTAGCATAAAAATTAATTTAAAAGTAAAAATTCTCCCAAAAAAATAAAAATAAAAAAAATGAAAAGAAATAAAAATAAAATAGAAATTAAATATATAATTAAATTTAAAAATTATAATTAGGTTTATTTAATATCTATTTTATATAAATTTTATTCATTTTCTTCGTTCTTAATTCTTCTTTAAGTCTTGTCTAGTTTTCTTTTTATTTATTATATTCAATTTAATTATCAGTACTCTTATTTACTTTATTATTATTATTATTATTATTATTATTAGATTATTATTATTATAATTATAATTATAATTATAATTATAATTATAATTATTAATTATTATTATTATTATTATAATTTAATATAATTATAATTATAATTATAATTATAATTATTATTATTATTATTATTATTATTATTATTATTATTATTATTATTATTAATAATTAATTATTAATTATTATTATTATTATTATTGAGAATTAGGGGAATCTGCTTAGAATAATAAATAATAAATTTTCTTTTCGAAAACCTGTATGGTGCACGACTTCTGGGACATCCTGTAATATATAATTTATTATTATTATTATTATTATTATTATTTTATTATTATTATTATTATTATTATATGATTATTAAATTATTATTTATATTATTATTATTTATTATTATTTTATATTATATACAATTTATACATTATTATTATTATTAATTATTATTCATTATTATATAATTATTATAATTATATATATATATATATATTAAATTATTATTATTATTATTATTATTATTATTTTATTATTATTATTATATATTATTATTATTTATAAAAATTTCAGGATTTTTGGAAAACTTATGATTTTAGGTTTCCAAAACTTTTTACTTTAAAAGTTTAAAGAAAGGCAAATTAAAAAAAGGAAAAAAAAGATTAAGAAATAGTTCTCAATGTTTAAATAGGTTTAAGATATAATTATTAATAAACTTAACTTTCACTGGGAATTA
>JABUQX010047044.1:0-32500 GCA_015478945.1 Trachelipus rathkii
AGCTGTTATTTTTATGTACATATATAAATTTATATACTTTCCTAATATACATATTTTGTTCTTAATTAAAATTAATAAAACAAAACACGAGGCTCATAGTCATAGGATATACGCGTCACCTCAGTTAAAAATGTTTTAAATTTTTATTTTTTTGAAACATTAACCAATATTGTAATTTCAAAAAAATCTTTTTGTCACCAACAAAATTGTAATTTTTTTTTTTTTTTTTTTTTTTTTTTTTGCTAAATGAAACATTTTCATTTCATTGTTAAAAAATATTAGACAAAGGAAAGTTGTTTCAAACATTCACACCATTCTTAATGATAAATCTCTAAATTTAAACGAGGAGAAATTAATGAAAAACTGAAATTTTATTTTCTGAGAAAGGATAAAGAAGACATTTCAACATAAGCTTATAATGACCACATATTTGACACATACAAACCATTTTCAATTATTTAATATATATATATATATAATATATATATATATATATATATATATATATTTATATATATATATATATATACATATATATATATATATATATATATATATATATATATATATATATATATATATATATATATATATATTGGGGTAAAATTAAAATGTGGGATAAAACTGATCATCTCTTATAATAATTGGAGTATATGGTTATTTGTAATTTTATGGTTATATAAGTCTAAAAGATTATATACAATAAATGTACAGTTTTAGTTTATATAAATTATATACAGGTAAGTATAAAATTTTTTTTTTAAAAATTCCTTAACATACAAACAAAACATACAAAAAAAATTGATAAATAATAAAAACTGTACTTTTTAAACACACAATTTTGATAAAAAATTACAAAATACCTTTATACCATTTTATTTAACCTTTCAAATTCTTAACAAGTTTTTAATTTAAACATTTTATCTTAGGATTAAATAATTTAACCAAATTTTATCAATTAAATATTTAATTAAACACTGCATATATATATATATATATATATATATAATAATATATATATAATAATAATAATAATAATAATATATATATATATATATAATATATAATATAATAATATATAATATATATATATATATATATAATATATAATATAATAATATATATAATAATAATAACTAATAATAATAATATATAATATAATAATATAATAATAATAATAATAATAATATGTAATAATATATAATATATAATAATATATAATAATAATATATATATATATATATATAATAATAATATAAATATAAATATAATTATATATATAAATAAAATATAAAAAATATATATATATATATATATATATATATATATATATATATATATATTTATATATGCTCATAACTATCTTCCTTCAACACTGTATATATATTTAACTATATATATATATATATATTACGAAATATTTTTGTATCATTTTATTTTATTTGAGCAATAACTAATAATATAGATTATAATCTAATAAATAAATATAAGATAGCCTTAGTAAAGAATTATACAGAAAATTTAAAATAAAAAAAAAAGTAAAATGGTTAAAGAAACAAGTAATCATATTATCCCCGCACATTCATTAAATTTATTCCAATGCATTAAATTAACATTGTAAAAACAATGATATATTTTAATTTTATTTTACTAACCTTTACTCTTCGATATTCCTATACAATTTCTGCGTGCTAATGTAAAACCTTAAGGCCCATTCAATACGAGCGCTCAAAACGAGTCGTTTCTGAGGCTGGGCAAACGCCAGTTAAAAATCTCATTGAGAGCATTTAAAGTGCTCATATGTATATTTGGAACAATTGATTAATTCCACTGGCGCTTGTATGGATGGGGCCTTAGGTTATGGTTCCACAGGCAGGATTTTACTGCTCGTAAGAAAAGTTATCGGCTGTACAAAAATAGACTCAACGATAATGGATAGGAGGCACTGGTCAATTACCCTGTAATATCCTGCGACAGCCCTAAAAAACACAGAGGTAAGATAAACGTACTGGCTGTGAATAGGTCAGGTTCCATTTTACGTGCAGTAAATTGACGCATGTCGCTGACTTCGCACGAGTTACTGTTATGAATTAATGAAGCGTGCAGTACTTTGCTGCATGTCGAGTCAATCTCTTTTGCCGTATCAACTAGTGCAGGTTTTTCCTGTTTGTGTAGCCACCTGTCAAACGCAGTCATTCAAGCAGTACAAAACTGCTCTTACGAACAGTAAAATATTGACTGCATCGTAGTCTTAGAATTTTTTTGGACGTTTTTATTGAAAAAATTTACGTGAAAAAGAAATTTTTAGTTATTAGGAATTAATTAAATTTGTTTCACACATAACACAAACCTAAACACTGATCTACCAAAAAAAGTTTTAACCTGAAAAAATGTTTTATTAAATCAAAAACGCTGAATAAAATTTAAAGGTAAGGTGTTCAATCCCCCATATATATATATATATATATATATATATATATATATAATAATAACAATAATAATAATAATAGTAATTATAATAATATATACATAATCATATATATATATATACATAAATTCCCGAACAAAATATCTTTATAAATATAAGAAGAAAAAAAATATATTTATATACTATTATATATATATATATATATATATGTATATATATATAGACATATATAATGATAAGAAAATAATAATAATACATAATAATATATATAATAATAATAATAATAATAATAATAATAATAATATAATAATAATAATATATAATATTTATGTCTACGATTATATTTATATCCTATATATTTATAATATTATAATTTTATTCTCTAATAATATAATAATAATAATAATAATAATAATAATAATAATAATAATAATAATAATAATAATAATAATAATAATAATAATAATAATAATAATAATAATATATATATATATGTATAATAATATATAACATTTAAGTATATCATAATATATATATATATACATTACTCATATATATATATATATATATATATATATGCTATATATATATATATATATATATATATATATATATATATATATATATATATATATATATATATATATATATATATATATATATACAGGGTTCACACTAAAATTTTGAATTTGATTTCCCTGACTTTCCCTGACCAAATCTGCAAATTTTCCCTGACCAGCGTGTTCGTTATTTTTGGTGTATAAAATATCTATTAATTGTTATTGCTGCACCCTATTTACTCAGTTCATACATTGAAATAACTTACTTTAGAAATTGTTCATCATCATGGATGAATTTAAAAAATATTTTTTTAGTAATAAGCCTATACCTTACCCTTAGCTGTCAGTACTCCTTTTTTATTTTCAAAAGAAAACAGTTTTATTTATACAAAAAGAAAATAAATTAAAAGCTTACATTAATAGCCTAGGTGAATAGCGTCCACTGTAATCCCAAAAGTTCTAAATGGGAGATTTAGATTAACTTTTTCTTCTCAAGCATTTGAATTTTTGATTTTATAGCGGCTTCTTCTGTTAAAGCTTTCAGTTTTAACATCTTTCTCTGCTCTTCAAGTTTATTGATCTGTATGGATAATATGATTTTTTCAATCTTTTTATTCTCTTCTTTTTCTTTCTGTTTTGACTCTTTGAGATGTCTTCATATCTCCTATGGGCAGCTCTTACATTTGTCAACATTTTTTGAGTGATAGAACTTTATGAATACTTTCATGAGATCTTATAGCATTGTGCACTGTTCTTTGAGAAATCAGACTATGTTCTTTCAGTTTCTCCACTAAAATTGCTTAATTTATAGAAAACCCCTCCTTCCACTGTCGTATTTCCATGCGAAAATATCAGTCCTAATTTAATAATTTGCCACAATTCCGCATAACATTGATTCCCAGGTACTATAGAAGAAAAAAACTCATCAAGTCTCTTAGAAGGACAATCACCATCCAAAAATATTTTGAATTTTAATTCAAGGGTAGAATGAGCTTCACTGCAAAGTAGAGTATTGTGCTTTTGCTTTCTCAGCAACAGAATCTGTGATTCGGTTATTGGTGTACAATGCCTCTAGCAATAAATCAAATCTTTGTTTCCCTTGTTCTGGCTGATGAAAAATTATACTAGGATCCAATGATGAGAGCCCTTGGACAGGCTTGTACTTCAGAGGATATCTTTCTAATATCTTTTCTGTCATTTTGATTTACACAGTCTGATATTCAAGTTTGTCATGTAAATCTAATGCAAAAAGCTTAGTTGTTAGTTTAGCAGCAATTTTACTGGACTTAGAAATCTTTCCATAATAATAAGTACGAGACATTGTAAATCTGTGAACAGAAATGAACCAAGGTTCAGTTTGACGCGTCCAACCACTGGTCGTTAAGTTAAGTTTTTTTTTTGCTTGAAATCATTTTATAAAAAATAATAAATACCTTCAACTTCACAAAAATCACTTCGTCAAGCCTCAAAAAAACACCTCAAAAGTATAAATCTACAAAGAAAAAGATATAAACAGATTAAGTCATGAAGTCTAAAAACACATCCATATACCAATCACCTTCAATCGGAAGGAAGAACACCTCTACGAACAGAATAGGAAGAATAGTAGGTAATAGTGAACTAAAAATAGAAAGAAACAGGATAGAAATAGATTTATGGAATGTCATTCCTCGCCCATCCTTTTCATTCACTTATCAAATACATCTCTCATTCCACAATTATACAGTTAGGAAAAAAATATATCAAAAATATATAACTTGGTCCATGGATCATTCTTCATATGTATTTTAAAATTTCCCTGACTTTTTTGGAATTTCCCTGACTTTCAGCATATTTTAAAACGTTTCCCTGACTTTCCCTGACCAATTTTTTTCCCTGACTTTCCCTGACTTTCCAGAAAGTGTGAACCCTTATATATATATATATATATATATATATATATATATATATATATATATATATATATATATATATATATATATATATATATATTTATATATATATGCTAAATTTATTTAAATATATATGGAAATTTATATATATATATATATATATATATATATAACTACTATATATATATATATATATATATAGTAATAATAAGATAATAATATAAAAGAAAATATATATCTGTATATATATATATATATATATATATATATATATATATATATATATGTATATATAAATTATATATATATATATATATATATATATATATATATATATATATATATATATATATATATATATATATATATATATATATATATATATATATATATATATATATATATATATATACAGATAGATAAAACTTTAAATCGCTAGTTAATTAACGGCGTTAATTTTTTTTAACGGAATTAATAATGGAGGTTAATTTCCATTAACTTTTAAACTTCCATAATTTTTCGTAAGGTTCTTTAGCAGTTAACATTTTCTCAGTAGCGGAATATTGATATTTTATTTTGCTCCACAGAAGAAAACAAAAATTCAGATTGCTTATACGTTTTGTTGTGAAAGATTGTGTTGTACATTTTTACTTACAGTAAGAAGATTTTTTACTTTTAATATGTCTTCCTGTACTTTACCAAATTTCTATGAAATATAAATGAGGTGCAAGTGAAATAGGAATGACAATTTTTAGTTCTCAATCTCCAATAAATATGCCTAATATTGTGTAAGTTCTTCTAAAGTCTCTCTCTCTCTCTCTCTCTCTCGTCGTCGCACCGCTTTAACCTCCGTTCTTCGCCCCAACTGCTTTAACCTCCATGCTTTTTAAAGTAATCGAATCTATCCTTGATAGAAATATTTGGAAATATCTCAATTCTTCAATTTATCTCTGATCGATAACTTTTTATTTTTAAACTTGGGTAACTTAGAAAACACTCGTATTTGCATTCCTTATTCCTTGGTCTTTCCCCCGATTTTAAATGTGTAAAAAGTTTAAATTTATGACCGGTATTATTCAAGTTATTGAAATCGAAAGCAGCGATGACCTCAAAATCACCGAGGTCATAACTTTTGACCTATTGGTCAGATTGACTTTAAACTTTCAGAAATGATTTCAGGAACCAAAACCACCCTGTATACCAAAAATAAGCAAACTCTGGGAGATCAGGGTGTATGGCACTGCTTGCGATCTCAAAGAATGCCACTAGTATAACTTTCGTAAGGAAGGCTTAACTGGTGATCTTCTTTCACTATTTGATTCATAGTCCTTTGCTCTTCGGCACTTCGGTGAGCCTTCTGCTTGGCACTATATATATAGCGAAAGCCTTCAAAATAGATTGGCAGACATCTTTGATTTTCAAATTTTCGCTCTTTCAGTATCGTCCTGTCTGTAACATTCTCTCTCTGACTTCCTTTCCGGTCCATCTTTTTTTTATTATTATTAAGAAAGTTCACTCCTCAGGGACATAACCCTATTCAAGGAGGGGAACTTCTCTAGGTAATTTCTACCAAGGATCCGGACTAGGGATCAAACCCGCGCCCTTGCCATGCGACTCTGTCGCTCTACCGGTTGAGCCATTGTAGCGATAGCAGTAATTTTAGACGACCACTGTTCATCCTTTAAATCTATTAATAATGATCATCATCAGGGTCCTCTCATATCCCGGAGCCCCATTTTTTTCTACTTTTCTACCTTCTATCTGTTGACTTCATCTTTCCACTCTTACACTGGCGATTCCACCCATAATTAATTTGGAGGTTGTTCCACTCTAGGAAGCAGCCTTGGAGCTACTCACCTCTCATCTCTCGTATTTCTAATGGCACAGGACATGGGTAGCTTTTCAGTGAAGAAAAAACTCAGTTCCTTTACCTATGTACTAAACAAAATCTTCCACGCAACTCCTGGTAAAATCTGGACCACACTTCTTTCTTTTTATCCTATTTCCTATGACTTAAATTCTTTCAAATGCCTTGTACAGTATAGTCCATACAACAGCCTTTTAAAACTAGGCTTTACAAAAAAAGTACGGGTGTTCCCGAAAACCTGAATTTACATTCGGTTGCAGCGACATTATAGATGGGTATATCTACAGATAGACATAACGCAATATGTAATATGATTCACATGAAACTATGCCAAAAATACAACTTTGAAATAGAAACAGACAAATATTGGCCCTGCAACAATAATGGAAAACGAGGAAGCCATGATCTTGTATGATCATACGATCCCAACATCAATACCTACACCACATAACCGACCAGACATAGTAGTAAAGGAAAAGAGAAAACTAAAAGTGCTTCATTATAGAGATCGGAATAAGTAGCGACAATAGAATAAATTTATAGTAAATAGAAAAGGAAATTAAACTATTTCAGACTCAAATGTGATAGAAGAAGAATGTGGGGGATGGAGGAGGTTGAAATTGTACCAATAGTTATTGGAGCCACAGGAGTGGTAAAGAAAAGTATGACTACATACTAAAAAAAACTACCCAAGTGATCAGAAAAAGCCTGGCAATCCTAAGATTCGTGCTAGGGAGTACCTAAGAATCCTTCATGCCATAGGTCTAAGGTTTGGATCTGGATGAAGGATTAAAAGCTCTAAATAGAGAGAGTGGAGAAAAAAAATTGAGCTCATTTCTTGATTTGGTGGAACGTGCGCTCGGGGCTAAAAAAAGAGCTGCACACGAGCGTTCCAAAAAAAAAAAAAATCAAGAAACTTGAAGAAATTGACGGATTTTTAGAAAATATAACGGTTAAATATTTAAATTAATTAATTAATTTATTTATTGTCGATTTTGAATAAAACATTTTATAAGGGGGAGATTAATTTTTGTTAAAATCTTCGTATAAAAAAATTAACGTTAACTTCGAGCTTAGCAGTAAAGATAACGAAATAACGTTATCGAAGTAAAAATTTTGGGTTAACGACTAAGAGTTAACGATGTCCAATATATATATATAAATAATATAATATATAGTATATTATATATCTATATATATATACTAACTATTTTTTTTATAATTAATATTATTTAAATTTTTTATATATATATATACGATATATATATATATATGAGAACGATGGAGGCTAGTGGATAAAGCGACGGTTACTGTTAACTCAGCGACGGCGGTTCCGATAGTTCGGAATCCCGCTGATGGATGTAAAATCTCGCTTTGACTTGCATATAATATATAGATATGAATATAGTATATATATATATTATTATATATTTATTATATATATATTATATATATTATATTATATTAATATATATATATATATAATATATATATATTATATATATATATATATTGTAAAATGTTGTGTTCCGCATCCGCGCAAAATAAGTGCGGATGTAGTGTATAAAACCAATAAAATATTCTCCGACCGAAATTGAATTTAATCCACGATACGCCTATGAGACGGAACAGTATGCTACAAATGATACAACACACGATTAAATTGAGAAGGAGAGTATGATTTTGTGTGCGATTTTCGGTTCCGAAAATAAATCAATGCAAATGCTAATGAAGCTCTAAAATGGTTGATTTTTACTCTTAACTTTTATAAAAATAAATCTTATTTCGATATTGCCCTTTTCAAACTCCATCATAAGACCGAATGTTATCATACTGTATGTATGAAAACTATTCCATAATTACTGCATTTTAGAAACCATAATAATACTATATACTATTCTGGTACTATAAAATCGACAATGTAATATGAACAATCTCTCTAGTTGCTCTCTATTTTATATGGTACTAATGTTGACGCTTTTCTTTTCAATCAAGGTTTTAAATGTAATTTTTTGAGTATTTAAAAGATGAAATTTCTTTTGATACAATTTAAAAAGTTTAATATGCTCTTACATTAAATAGATTTTCTAAAGACGATTTTAGAATAAATTTTCGTAAATACTGTCAACCTTTTGCAAAACCAGGCCGAAATTATTTTTCGGGTGAACCCAGAGACAGTTTTTTTAACTGTATAATATATAGTAGTTAGGAGCCGTAGCCGCAGATTTTTAAATGATAGAACCGGAGCAGAGATATTTTAAATGAAGTCGGAGCCGATTTTTACCGCTCCGCAGCCCTGTTTGAATCAACAAAAACCAAAACTCTTAAGATTTAACACGTCTAAAACAAATTCATGATTAATATACTTTTTCAGAAATTGAAATTCCCAGCATCCGAAATCATCAGAATTTTAATTGGTTTAAGCTAGTATAACATTTTAAATTCTACTTCAGAGAAATATTTTCGTGTTTTCTTTTAACAATTTTTTATAAGTGATAAACTTAATAAACCAATACCAGAAAAAATAAGACCCTAGCAATAATTTTTAAAATAAACTTATGCATCTGATTGCTCATAATTACTCGTACTTGACCTAGAATAGAACTATCTTTACTACATCTTGTCTATCATCACCTACTCTAACTCTATTGTCTGTCAATATGGGGATGCACAGCGAACACTTGTTATGACCTCTGGTAACTACACAGAGAAAGATAATTCGAGTATTATCAGGGATCACGCTATTACCAAAGCATACAAGCTCACTTTTCAAAAGCTTCTGTACTAAAATTTCAGGATATCTATTAATTAGCAGTCACATCTTTTAAGTCATAAGTGGAACTTCAAACATAATTATACAGAACCTAGCTGAGGAAAACCAATCTCTCTAGCTCAAAATCCCAAACAATAAAAAAAAATCATAACTAAATCTAAAAGGGTCATCTAATATGGCATCGTCAAGTGGAATAGCTTAAAAACGTTCAGAAATCACCAGGTCTTATCGTTAATGTAAAAAAAATTACTTATTTATTAAAGTGCTAAAGAGCACATCCCTTAGGTTTTACTATTACAAATAATTATAATTAAAATTATTACAATATTAATTTGATTATTATTGACATATTGATGCTAATATTCTTGTTTATACTATTATTATTGCTCATTTTAACTATTGTCATTAGTATTCATTGTTACTATTGCTGGCTTTATGTATATAAGAGTGAGTGTGTGTGTGTGTGTGTGCAGCATATATTACACTACTATGTACATAATTCTTTGTAATAGATACTGCACGAAATTAAACATGGGCTCAGACATACTCGTATTTGCCGCACCAGCAGCCCTTTTCAGTTAAAAATTAGTAATAATATTTTTGTAATTATTTTTTGTACAATATTGTAACATTTTCTTTTAATTGAATAAATATTTTCCTATTCTATTCTTCAACTACAGGATTAAAAGTATGGAATTATTTACAGATCAATGCAATAATTTTAACTGGATATCCATTCGATATTTTGAAATGGTTGGGAAGGGAGGGTGTGGTCGTGTTAATTAAATGTTTTTCCTTTAATACAAATAATTCTTTAAATAAAAGGAATAACCATTAATTCCTGGCAATTTAATATTTGGAAGCATTATTAAACTGAGATAACAATCATGCTAATAATAACAGAGTTATGAACTCTTAAATCGGACTTGGAAATTATTAGAAGAAAATTACTTTTACATAATAGATTTAAAAAATATTTTTTGAAAACTCTGATCGAAGAAGCCTACAGTTAAATACAAGAAAACATATTTTACTTGCTTAAAAAAATTGTATATACATTTCTTTTAAACTATGTTGCTTTGCACCATTAATTACATTCGTATACATTACTTACGAGACCTAGTGGAATATGGACATTAGGACAAGAGCTTACAAAAATATAACGGAGGAGAAAAACAGTTACCTAGATCAAAGACCGACGTACCCTGTAGATAAATGATAGGAGGGCGGGGAGAGGAACAGAAGTAAGGTGGTTCATACTTTACCGGTAGAGTACATGAAGGAATTTCATACTAGATAATTAAAAATAAAACACATTAAAATATATTATTTTTTTTACTAAAAAGTATTAATTGTAATTTTATACAAAAAAAATAATCGATCCATAAAATAAATACTGGAACCATACTTTTTTTTTATAGTGTCCGTAATATGTACAACTACAACGAAAATATTCTCAAACTAAAAAAACCTAGATTCAATGTCAAGTCATATTCTTATCTTGTTGAAAACATCGAGACTGACATATATATATATATATATATATATATATATATATATATTATATATATAATATATATAATTACATATATCATATATATTTATATATAGGTATATATATATAGATAATAAGATATATATTATATATATATATACTATATATACTATTATTATATATAGTAATAATATATACTCATATATATATATTATATAGTATTATATATATATATATACTATTAGTATAAAATATATATATTTAATTATATATAAATATAGATAATAATATATATAATATACTATATATATATATAAATAAATCATGGCTTGTTAATGTACATAACCTTTACTAGCAATTTGTGAAGGCAAAGATTTATTTATTTATTTATTTTTTCCTAGGAATCTTTTGAACTTTTCTAACAACAAAATAATGTACATGAAATTCAAATTTTTTTTTTATATTACAAAAACGTTTACTAGAAACACAGAAATTGTGGACACATTATATTTAGTTAGCCAAATTCTTGGGAAAAATACATTATAGCGAAAATTATTGTTGTGTAAGATACATAAAAAAAATTTATTACTGTTGTTAACTATTAACATTTGAAAGGAATCTTTAAAATAGTAACAAATGAATTAGAAAGGTACCTTTAATATACATTCTTCAAACCCGATTTATATAAAAATCGCATCATATACTCCAAATACGTTGTAATGAAGCATTAATTAAGACAAAAGTAGGGGGGTCATATATTAATATATTATATTAATACTATAATATATAAATATATATATATATATATATATATATATAATATATTAGTATATATATATAATATAAGAGTGATGTATATATATAGATATATAGGACCTTTATTAAGCCAGGGACTGCAGATAAATAAGTTTTTACTTTTTTTTCATATAGTTAAGAGTATTGTGTTAACTAGCAATTAACTACTTTCCTGGGAGATGATATCAAGATTATTAAAATTAATTGATAAAAGCAAGACAAATGCGCAGCCAAATCAAAGTCATGCTAACTGTCTTTTAGGCATTCAAGTGACAAGAATTCAATGGTAGGGTAAAAATATGTTTTGTGTAAAAATACAGTCAAATATTTGGTTTTTCTTTCATATATAGATTTTGATATACCCACCAAAAACATATCATAACAACTTGAACTTAGAGGGCGGTAAAACGCAACCTAACCTATATTTGATCTCGACTGGCAGTAAACGACAACCTAACTATATTGTTTCGACGTTGACAGCAAATTTCCAGCCATAACCTATTTGAATCACTTGCTTTTAAAACTTACTATTTTAGGTTACTGGAGACGGTTATAGGGTTGAGTGATTGATCTCGGGCGCGCCAACGTAAGATTCATTAAAAAAAAAGTAAGATATTTACTTAAATACATTTATGGTGTTTTTTTTTTATTTCAAAGTTCTACTATTCTGTTTATTCACAATGAAATTATTGCTGGTCTTTAAACATAATAATTTATAAATAATAACTCAAAAAAAAAACACGCTATTCTACTAGGTGACACATTATATATATAATATATATATATATATAATATATATTATATATATAGTATTTACTATATTATACTAATAATAGTATATATATATATATATACTATATTATATAAATATATAATATATATATATAAAGCAGAGAGGGTCAAAATATTAAAACTGTACCATGTTTAATTCATACCTCCCAACTCTCATATTCTATTGCACTTTAGGTACCTATACTATGCTCGACCGGAACGAAGTCCAAACAATGACTTGGACCAAATTTTGTAATGAAGCATTTTACCATTTCATAATAAAATTGCCAGCGATAGTCACACAACTCTCTTTTAAAGGTTCGAAACGCAAAAATTGCAAACCTCTCTCTGTCTCTCTAAATATTTAACCCAGTATGCCGATTATATAATATATAATATTAATATAATATATAATATATATATATATATATATATATATATGAATATATATATAATAAAATTATATAACGTTACCGTCTAACTATAATATATATATATATATATATATATATATAAAACTTATACAGACTTCATAGAAATAGATTTACACTCCTTTCAAATAGATTTTATCTCTCTCAACAAAGTAATATAACACTTCAATAAAATAATTCTAAAAGCATCTTTAAAATTCATCCCACATGGCCACCACCACAAACAATTCAACCATAACTTTTCACCAGAAATCGACTCTTTCAACTAAGCAAACAAACTCCCTCAGATAAAACAGACAACCGAATCAACACCAATTAAACTAAATCACATAAAACCTCAACAATGGAATAAACAAACTAATCAACTTTACTCAGAAAAAGAATTGGCACAAAAAAGTATACCCAAGCACTATACAACAAGACAAACACTACAAAAATATTCTGTACAACAACAACAACAAAAACTGCAATTCACACGCTCAACCACCACCAACCCACGAAGCCCCGAAACTATAAACAAAACACCAAAATTCTCAGCCCAAAACACCACGTCGTTTGTCTCGTTAAAAACATCTTTGTATGCGTGGGTGGGTGCTTTATTAATTATAAATTTATATTCTCTAAGAGAGAAATGATGCCAAGAGAATGGACGACTGGACCGCATTATGCGGATTTAACAATCGAAAGTATTGTTCCCTAGGGGATATTTTGGGCGCACGAAGTTTTATTAGTACGGTATGGTTTATTATATGGTGCTTGTGATAAAAAGTCAGATATAGTAGGAGGATGATAATAATGGGAGAATCTAAGGTGGGGATGGGAAAGCATGTTGTATGTTAGAAAAGTATAATGGTGGATGATTTTTTTTTTCCTTCTAGGTGCAGGGAGTGATCTATTGAGTGATTTACTGTAAAATTGTGGGAGCCAAAGCAGGCGAAGCATAATTTAGGAAGGGGCGGGTGTATTGCCTGTAAACCATTGTGAGTTTCTCTATGTTAGCCAAAGTTTGTTCCAGTTAGTATTTTCAGTGCATTTAATTTGTGTGTGGCTCTTGAAGTGATATTGCTAATGGGGGGGGGGGTGAATCATATGGGTGTTAAAGGTCAAACCTAGAATGGTGGGTTATTTTTTGCTAGGAGGGATTCTATGTTTGATAGAATATTGATGGGCGGGTGTTTGATTCTCTTTCTCTTCCGTCTGGGGTGTGCAGTCATTCTGTTAGCCATTGTTCCAGTTGGTTCACATATTGTTGCAGTTCTCTGCATGCTATATTTATAGAAGAATTTTGAGCTGTGATAGTTAAATCATCAGTTAACTATCAATTTTTATGGAAGGGGAAGTGGAATGAGGGAGTTCATGCATAAAAAAGTTAAAGATCGTAGGTGAAAGAATGGCTCCCTGAGAACTACATTATATAATTTGTATGAATGGGGAATGTGGTGGCCTTGGATGACTCTAGCTGGTATTTTTTTTCTTTTGTCTTTGATGGTTATGTTTATGTTTAAGACTTTGTCTATTAAAAGGTGAAGGAGTACTTATTGAATGCCTTGTTGCTGTTTATTGTTACAAGGAGTAGGTCAAGAGGGGGTAGGGTGGAATTTGGGTGCAATCCATGAGAACGTGTGGGGTTAGATCAGTCAAGAGTGTGGTAGTAGAGTGCTTTCATCGAAAACCATGTTGTGAGCCTGATAGAGGAATATGGGGGGAAATTCTGGAGGATTTATTTTTCAAATACTTTGAATATTGCAGAAAATAATGATATAGGTCTGTACGAAGCCGGATTATTGGGTGATTTGCTTGGTTTTAATATTGGTATTATATGTGCATGCTTTCAAAAAGGTGGTTGTGTGTGGTATTTTTGTTTTTGCCCAAAATTTAAAACCCAAAAATATTTGTTAAGACTGCGATAGCGTTGGTTCTTAAATGTTTGAGGTGAATATTGGATATATGATAGGGTCCTATTTTTTGTTGACCTATTTCAATTGATTAGTAAGTGGTAATTTGATCATTGTTCATGAGGAGTTTAGTGTAATTTCTGGGATTTCGGAATTGGATATTTTTGTGCACAAGTATGATATGGTTATGTTTGGATGGACTCGTATCTTGTCTTTGGTTTGTATAGTTCACAAATTAATGTAGCTAAGTGTTTTGGGTAAGGTTGGATTCCTGAATAAGTGCTATGGCTATGTTGTATTTAGTTAGGGTATAGTGCAGCTCTTTGTTGCTTTTTTTTTTTTTTCATAATTTGATATTTAGTTAAAGTCTATTGAGTTATAAGGATGGGGGATATGAATTTCTGTATGCGAGTCTCCGCATGTGGCAGGACCATGTTAGGAGAATAAAGCGATACAAGAATTGGCAGGCGTTGCAAAATACTGAGGTTGGTCCTCGAGAGTATGATTTATTTACATTTGAACATTTGGGGCAAATATATGCTCTGGGACAGAGATTTAATTTTATATCACCGGATAATAGAAGGATTTGGGGCGAGTAAATCGGACTAAAGGACCCCAAGTTCAAAAAGGTGGAGAAATAGTGTCAATGGATAACTCTGAGCCCAAACGATACTGGGGTGCCTATCCCATGGATCGCACCTTCTTGCAGGAGGTGAGGAAAGGCGTGGTCTTTTGAGGAACCACCAGGGATTTTGCACCAACCCAATTTTAAGTCTTTTGACATCGAACCTTCAGATGATGAACGCAGCAGTAGAATCTCCGGTAGGGCGAACGTGAACACAGGATACATACATAATACACACACACACGTGTATATATATATATATAATATATATATACTTATATATATATACATTATATATATATACTATATATATATTATATATATGATATATATATATATATATATATAATATATATATAATATATATATAGTATTATTATAATATTAATATATAATTATAATATTATTATATCTACTATTTATTATATAATATACTAGATATATAGATATATTATATATATAAATATAATATATATATACTATTATATATATATATATATATATATATATATTATATATATTATATATTATTATATATAATATAACGTTACCATCACTCACAGGTAGAACACTTTGGACTGCCAAACACGAGTAATGCTGTCCCGTCTAATGCTCTGGGTACCATCTTCCACTTCAGAAGCAATGTTAAGATCATAATTACACTCTCCTCCAACTATCAAAGATGTTCCTCCCAGACAAACAAGGACACAAAACATCTCTTACTAGACTGCCCTGACTTAACGAACATTAGAAGCAACTTTGATACCTACTCACTTGAACAATCTCTGGCCTGACCTACAATGGTGGCGAATTATCTCGAGATCATCTGCTTCTTGTAGGTCGGAGTTGGGGGGCCAACAGAGCGTATATATATATAATATATATATTATATATATATATTTTTTTTTATAATATTAATATTATAGTTATATATATTATTTATAAATAATATATATATATAATATTATATATTTATACTTATATATATATAGTATTATATATAGTATTATCGATAATTAATAATTTTTTTTTACATTTTACGTCCCGTTTAAGTACGTAAAATATGTAAAAAAATAAATATATATATAAATATAATATATATATATATATATATATTTATAGTATATATAAACTACTATAATATATATATATATATATATATATATATTATATATTATATAGATATATATATATATTATAGTATACTATATTAGTATAATTTTTTTTTTACATATTTTACGTGTACGATTGAATTTATAGAGTCAAGACAGAGTTTGCACAATTTTTGTGTTGGAAACTTTTTAAAATGAGTGTGGGTTGTTTCTCGCTTCATATAAAATTTGGCTCATAGTCATTGTTTGGCTTCGTTGTCTCGAGTAAAGGACATCGGAGTAGGATTAAGGCCTTCTAACATTTTAAAATTTCATGGCTTTTAACTTTTTCTTCTTTATTACAATGCATTTAGAGTACAGTGCTGTTATTTTTTATATAAATCGATTTTGAAGACCTTCTGCCCTACTACTTGCGAATTTTGAATGCGGAAAATCATGATACCTTTGGACTAAATAAAATATTAAAAGGCAAAACGAGTGCATGATGGTGACTGTTCCTATCACACCTTCACATATTCAAAAAGAAAAACTGTGACATCACCAAAACTGTTGGGGAGTTTTTAGCATCAATTGTAAATTTGTTCGACAACAAATTATTAACAAATAATCACATGATATTTCCAAGACTATAAACCATATAATTACTCAACAAGGTTACAAACTCTCGCAAGAAAATCATTCTTGATATTCGGATTATAGGGATACAATCCACTTTCTCTGCACCAACACAGTAATCGATGAGGGTCACACAACTTATTGAATACCCCATAAATAAACTTGGGAAAATGATGTTCTTGGAGCTTTTGGTTACCCTGGAAGTCACTCCACGCCTTTACAATTAAGCCCCATAATCTCTCCATATAAACACTTATAGCTATATCAAAAGGATCTCTACCAATAGGAAACATTTTATGTAACGGAAAATAATTAACTGTATTATAAATATTATCTACTAACTGATTTTCCAAGCTCCACCACCAATCAATAGCCAAACTTGTGTCTGGATTAATTTTTCTACGGAGTATCCATGAACGGCATTGGCCATTCAGAAACTCCGTCATCATTGACTGGGTCAAACCACCTTTTTGATGAGCACTAACTGTCCACGTTTCAAAAAGAGGTCCATTGAGTCCTAAACTTAACAGCATATCGCCCCCCAAAATAGAACGAGGAAATATAACAAGACCAGGTCCTAATCCAAACCTGGGGGACATTAAGATTACAACTGTAATTTTATCAAATGTATCATTCTCTTGAAATTTGCAAGGTGCAGGCAAAGGATACAATACTGTTCGCGTTTTCTTTTCAACTACAAACACAAATCTTTTCAAAATGAACAAATTGGTACTAGAAAGAACAGTTGGATTAGAAATCAATGGTGAAACATATGGAAGCTGTAATAGAAAAAATGTTCTATTACTTTCTCCCTCCTTTGAAAGATTACATAAAGTTTGTATATTTTCATGGTACTTTGGGTCATTCATTACAAGCTGGGCGTGGAATGAACAATAATCGTTATCGGCTATCAAAAGTTGATAAATTGCATTCATCACAGATGAGAAACTGTTCGGAAATCCATTGGCGATAAACATCTGTACATACTTCGCATAAATATTAAAAAAAATTGTATTACCTGAAATATATATATATATATATATATAATATATATATAATATACTTTATATATATATATTATATATATTTATATATATATTATATATATATATATATATTATAAATATATACTAATATTATATATAGTATATACTATATATATATATATATATATATATATCGTCGCTGGCAAGGCAAAAGGTTATTAGCAACAGTTTTGGTGAAATTAGGTATTCAGTGCCACTAAAACAATTTTTCTGCTGAATCAAATGATTTTGTGTGTTTTCAGCTTTCAATGGTTTTGCTACTTAAGATCAACTATGAAGTGAGATAAAAAAAAAAAATATTTTACTAAACAAAACAAAAACGCAAAACAAAACTTGCAAATTAAAATTCCAATTGGCCCATTTAAAAAAAGAGATTTTAAAAATAGTAAGGTTTATCTAAAATTATATTTTTTCAATAAAAATACTAAATTGTCACTTATGACCTTTTGTCTTTCAATATATATATATATTATACTATATATATATATTATATTATATATATATATATATATATAAATGTATATAATATATTGTGTATATATTTTGAATATATATATATATATATATATATATAATATATATATATATATATATATATATATATATGATATATAATATATATTATATAAATATATATATATTATAATATTAATATTATATATATATACTTATATATATATATTATATATATATATATTATATTATATATATATATATATATAATATACTATATATATATAATATATATATATTATTATATACTTTAGTAATATATATATATAGGTACTTATATATATATGAGAATGGCAGGAGGTGATCGATTTCTGAGAGGGAGAAAGGTGTGTGTGTGCAAGTAATACATTCTTTGAGCAAAAGATATACATAAATATACAAGGGTTGGTGTAGGTAGAGATGGTATAGAAGTGAAAAGTATGATTGATTTTGTGCTGGTGTAGATGTTGAAGCATGTGATGGGGTTGGGGATGGGAATATCAGATCATTATGTTGTTTAATGCAAGATGGAGAGGAAAGAGATTGGGAAGAATTACGAGTGAGGAGTTAAGTGAACAAAGTAATAAGAAAAAGTAGGTAATAGCACTTGCAAATAAATCAGTTGAATGTGAAAAAGATGAAACTGAACAAATTTCAACGCAAATGAAGGAAGACTTTGTTATTAGTGCAAGAGAAGTATGTGGGTGTGCTAAAGAAGGAAGTAAGAATATCAATAGTGAATGGTGGAATGAAGAGGTGATGCAAGTGTGTTAAAAGTAAGAGATGCGTGGTTGAATGTACTAAAAGCCAATGATGAGGTCTCTAAAGAAAGGTGTATGTAGATATATAAGGAAGAAAAAAGGAAGACTAAAATTTGCACACGTAGGAGGAATAAAAAGAGGTAAATGAACAGTTTGGAAGGAGGATGAATGGAGACTTACAAGGAAATAGGAAGCTGTTCTGGAAGGAAGTTCAAAAGGTTAAGAAAGAGACTAAGGATGATCTTCATTAAATAATGAATAGAGATGGTACTATTGTGAATGATGAAATGGATGTTAGGAAACACTTCGAAAATCTGCACAACATTGACAATAATGAAGAGGTGATTGTGTGGGGGTTTGAAGGTGTAAGAAGAAATAGATATTTTGGGGATGAGGTAATTAGTAGGGTGAGAAAGTTCAAGTATGTAAATAAACAGGTATAATGGAATTACTGGTGAAATGATCAAGAATGGAGGCGAGAATGTGATTGACTGGATATGGAAATTGTGTAACAAAGCATTTGTGGAGGATATAGTTCTGAAGAATTGGAGGAGAGCAGTAATAGGACCCTTATATATGGGGAAATGCAGTAACTATTTGGGAATTAGTTTATCGAGTGTTGTAGGAAGAAAAATTTTAATTCTGTTATTTTGATTGGAAGAAAAAGTGCATCAAGTGCATTTAGAAATGGTAGAGGATGATATATAGATCAAATTTTCTGATTCAATCAAATGAGTGAAATATTTTAAGAATAAATGATATTTATGTAAAATGAACTTGCAGCAGGCGTATGACAGGATAATAGGAACTTTGTGGGCAGGGTTAGTGATTGATATATGATGTTGGTAGTAGGCTTCTGAATGGAATCAAAAATATGCACAATGATAATGAAGCTATGTAAGAATAAATGGAGTTGAAAGTGATTGGTAATTATTAATAGCGGAGTGAGGCAGGGATGTGTTATGTCTCCTTGGTTATTTAATTTGTATATGGATGGGGTTATGAAAGAAGGTGGGGTGGCAGAGAAAGGCATTAAAATGATGGAGAATGGAAGAGAGCGGAGGGTGCCCTGCTTTTTGTATGCAGATGAAATGGTTTTGTGTGGTGAATCTGAAGAGAGTTTGAGAGGATTAGTAGAGGGGTTTGACTGGGTGTGCAAAAGGAGGGGTGTAAAACTAAATGCTAGATAAGAGTAGGGTTATGGTAGTGAGTGAGGAGAGTCAGTGGTGTGAAGCCATGTTAGATGGTGAGCAACCGGAATAAGTATGTGATATATGTTGGATGAAAAGGGAATGGATGATGCAGAGTGTAGTAAAAAAGTTGTGAATGGTAGGAATGTGGCTGGTGCAATTAAATTCTTTGGTGGATGTTAAAGGACTAAGTCTTGAGTGCGCTTGGGTTTTTCATGAGGGGAAGTGTTACCTGTGTTAATATATAGTAGTGAAACTATGGTCTGGAATAAGAGGTAGAGTTGTAAGGTACAAAGTGTTCAGATGGACAATCTTAGGAGCAAGTTAGGTGAGAGAAGAATTAATAAAATGAAGAATGAAAACGTTAGAGAGTTGTGTGGTGCGAAGAAAGGAGTAAATGAGAGAATAAACGAGAGTACATTGATATGGTTTGGTCATATGGAAAAGATAGATGACAGTCGGTTGGTCTAGCCAGCGGATGTATAGTGATGAGTTTGCTGGGAATCAACCTGCTGGGAGACCGAAGAAAAAGTGAATTGAGTCAGTAAAGGAATGCCTGCCTGATGGAGAGGAATGAGTTTGGTAGAGGCAAAAAGAAGATTGCATAACAGTTTGAATGGTAGGGTTTTATGATTGGGTGTGGTTGTGGACTTTGCCCAAGGGATGAACTCCCCATTGACGAGATATCACAGTGAGGGTTCGCCGCAGTCTTGTGAAACCTCTAAAGTGGATTTTTCTGACTGTGACGAGTTCTCACTTAAGGGTATAAAGGGAACGGTAAAGGGAGTCTTTCTTTTCGACTTGTGTCATGTTCTTCTACTACTATTCTGTTCCAGCGTATGCTATGCACCTCACCCCCATCTGGGGATAGGTGGTGGTAGATGATGATGATATATATATATATATATATATATAGTATATATATATATATATATTATTATATATTATATTTAATATATATATAATATTAATATATTATATATATATCTATATATATATTATTATATATAATATATACTATATATATATATTTGAACAAAATAAATCCACACATACCAAACATAAGTTTCAACATGGCTTCCAACAAAACCACTCAACCGTAACAGCTCTCACAAACATCATACAACCAATAATAAACGGGCGTTAAATCTCAGGCCCAACACACAAAAACATTATAATAGCAATTGACATAAACAAAGTTTTTGACACAGTTCCCATACACAACCTAATCCACAAATAAAATCAAATATCCCCACTAATTTAAAGAAATGGGTATCAAATTTCCTCTCAGGGAGAACAGCACAAATACAAAACAAAGAAATCACATACAATAAACATTAAAAATGGCGTACCCAAAGGAGCAATCCTATCCCTTATCTTAGTCAACTTATTCACTGCTCACTTACCATACAAACATAATTTATGCAGATATCACCATAGCCACCACACACCAGAACCTAAACACAGCAACTAATCTAACCCAATAATATATTAACCAAATTCAAACTTGGCTGGCCGATAACAGAGTGTTTGGATCACCAAATAAATCATTTATTACTCTAATCACAACAGACCACCAGCTCAGTTCAACCAACACCCAAATCTTCATAAACAACATAGCTATCCCATTAAACAAAACACCGAAAATTCTTAGAGTAACACTGAACACACACATCTGAATTTCACATAACATCAGTAAATAGGAAACTAAACATACTAAGAACCATAGCCGACAAGGACATCAATAATAATAAACGTATCCACCACCATATACAAACAATACATCAGCCCAACACTAAACCATGTCTCATCAATGTGGCACCCGTATAGACCAGCGGTTTAGACCAAATGTAAATAGAAAAACTATAAAGATTTATTTTCGGCGTGTTGCTAAACGAACGAGTCGACGATGACGATGAAGCAACACCTACACGGAGAAACAAAAATACTACCCATAGACAAACATATTATTATTGTTATTATTTTTATAGTACCCCATCTTTCTAAATTCTTATTGCAATGGTCGACCCTTTCACAGTGGAATTTAAAGAGCCCATATTACTACGCTCCTCCCCTTTCAACAGGGACTTAGGTCCTATCATATTTTGGTCTGTTGGTTGGAGTAACCCCCACTCCCCGTTCTCTATGAAATTCAATTGCTGGGGTGATTCCCCAACTCCTATAGATTTGTTTCCCTTATTTGATAACTCTGTTAAATTCATAGTCAATTTATTCTTAGCTTTCAAAATTAACATTAATTCGATATGGAAGCTTGCTATGGAGTTTAATAGCCTTATCTCTCACACATTTTGGATTTTATCTATACCTCGTTTTTGATAATTTATTATCAGGTCATTGTTGCAGGTGCAAATTTTGACCTTAAGATTGGCTATTAAGTAATCATACCTTTCTAAACTTTTACTAATGCAGATCAATTCCTTCATTATTGGCGGTAGAGCCTCTCTGCCTCACTTAGCACTGTGCTATACAAGGCAAAAATCTTAGTTATCCCATCACCCTCTCCCATCAAAGCGTTTGCTATTGCAAAGTAGCTTACCTTCGTATACAGTTGCAACTCCGCTTCCTCATTTGGAAATGACAACAAGGTGACTTTTATCATTGCATCCTTAGCCTCCCTGAAAACTCTCTCCGCATCTAAACTCCATACTATTTTCTTTGAAACTGGTTTATTTTTCAACATTTTAGTCAAAGGTTGCAATATTAGAGCAGCCCCCATTATGTTTATTCTGCAGAAATTATAAAGTCCAAGGAAAGCTCGGAGTTGCTTGATATTGATCGGTTTTGCAACCTTCACTATGGCGTCTATCTTCTCCTTGCTCGGTAGAATTCCTTTCTCACTGATATTGAATCCTAAGAAATCTAGTTCCTTTACCGCCAATAAACACTTCTTAGGGTTAAGGCAGATCTTCATGTACCTTAATCTCTTAAAGACTTCCTCTAGAGTTGCAATGTGTTCCTCTATAGTTGAGCTTGATTGAGATGAGTATATCATCCAGATAAACGAAAGCACTCTTTATATATATAGAGACTAATCGTTGCCAAGCGCTCGAGGAACACTTATGACCATGAATTAAATAGTTGAAGCTATAGTTCCTGAAGGGGCAGGTGATAGTAAAGTACTTTTGAGTTTCTTCCATTACAGGTATATTGTAGTATGCTTGGCGCAAATCTAATTTGGATAAGATCCTGCAATTTTGTAATTGGAAAATTATATCTTTGATTTTTGGTTAATGTGAAGTTATCTGATACAGGCCTTTGATTAAGTAATCTCAAATCCACCACTAATCTTGCCCTTCCATCTTCCTTCGGCAGGAAGGTTACCGGAAATTGCCAATTGCTTTTCATGCATTTGATAACTCCTGATTCCAACAATTTATTTATTTCTTCCTTGGCTCTTTCATATAAATGCAGAGCGATACTCCTGCTCCTTAATTGTATGGGGTCCCCCGTGACTTCAACACTGTAGGGATAATTGTCAGCTAGTTCACAGAAAATTTCTCTTGTTAAAGGGCAACGCTCATCTTCCCCCTCCCCCCTTTAATCATAGTACTATGATTCAGCTGTGAATGAATAGTAATGTCACCTTTACAACCACTATCATAAACCCCACCCCCTTTACTATTATGGTTTGCACAAGTGTAATGCCACCTTTCTAATTGTATCTCTTTTAACCTTAAATTTGAAGCTTCATAAGGATTTAAAAATATTTCTCTGTATTCTTTAACTAAATTATTAACCACCTCATTTTCACAAAGAGGAACATTCAAAGAAATGGCAGATAGAGGAAAGACAGAATTTCTCACATGAGAAGAGAAGTTAAAAGCATTATTGTCAATATAGACACTGCGATTAGTCTCAGGGTCTAATAAATAATGATATTTAAAATAATCTCAAGGTTACAAAACTCACACGTTTTTGGAAAACATTTAAATTTGAATATTGACTGTTGCAATAAAAACATGAACGTCATATAGTCTATCCAGCCCCAAATCGAGTTTAATTTTTCTTTTACCATAAATGTCTATGATTCCCCCATTTGCAGCTTTCACTGCCCCTATGGTAGCACACTCCCAATCCCTTTCTGTAACTTGAGCAAGGTTCAAACAGCTGCCAGTATCTAGCAAATAAGAATCATTATTATTTTTATCTAAAATATAATACAGTTTACTCGAGTTTGCCTCTTTGGCATTCGTGGCAGTTCCTTCAGGGTTGGCAGACGCCTCCAGACTAACACCATTAGATGAATTACAGGTACCATCTTTTAATACTAAGGACTCTTGGACCCCATCAAAAGAAAGAGAACCCTCTTCGCCCCTAAAATTGACAATTTACTTCTAAAAAAGGAGTTTCTACTTCATTTCCTAAAACTATACCTCTATTACTAATATTCTCATCATGCGTTGAATTATGATTAAGAGTTGGAGAGGTCTCAACCTCAGTCTCTTCCCCAGTGATCGGATCGGGGGATGACTCGACTCCTGTGAGGGAGTGACTGACTTGCCGTTAGGCACTCTCCCTGTCATCTGAGTCTCAGCATTATCATCAAACCCATCATTTCCAAATCCGCCATCATGATTAACATTCCTATCATTGCTATAATTATTACTGTAATCAACATTTCTATTATATCTATAATTACTATTATAATTAACATTTCTATTATCTCCATAATTATTATTATAATTAATATTTCTATATCCATAATTCTTATTATAATCTTTCTATTATATTTATACATATTATTACAGTTAATGATTCTATTATATTTATAATTATTATCATAATTAACATTTCCTAATATTATATTCATAAACATCATCATTATTATTATTATTATTATTATTATTATTATTATTAAAATTACCCCTATTATCATGTACATTTCTAAAACCCTTTGTATAATACCTCCTTTGTTGACGATCTGTATTCCCTCTTTCCCCCCCCCCTAAAATATTTATGAAGGCCTTGATAGGAAGGCTCTCTAAAATTACTAAAATGATAATTATTATAACTATTATTTAAACCATAATTACAGTTAAAATCATTCCTCTTGGTATTTAAACTGGTTACATAATCATGATTATTAAATATGTGCACGTTATAATTTTTATTCAAAAATACCTTACTCCTGTAATTAACAGTTCTTCCTCAGCCTGCTGGGAGATTCAGCGGCTGACTTGATCGTTTCCCTGATTCGAAGCATTGAGAGTGGCCCTCTGCGTTGTTGGAGCTTGGGGGTTTTGGGGGATTAAGGAGTACATCGCACAGTATTGACCTTCGCATTTGAAGGCACGATGGAGGAGCCTCTTGTGAAAATAACAAAGTCCCTCTGTATAGGCTTCTGCCGCGGGGTTACCATATCTCGGATGATTGAGATTCTTTCTTCTTGAATCTTGGATCATTGTTTGTGGCAGGAGAGGATCTCGAGGTTTGCACAATGTTTTCGTCAAGACTGTGACGCTTTTAATGAGAGCGCGCATTTCTTCCACAGCCTTTTCCTGAGTGATTATCAAGCGATGAATCTCTCTCTCGTGAGCGGCGGACTCTCTCGCTGGCTTGGCGGGCCTCTCTCCCGAGGGTTGGATGGCATTTATGACGCTCCATCCGTCTCTCCACCCATTGGGGGATTAGCTGGTTCCATTTTGATGGTAGAAGTTGCTATAGATGCTATCGGCTAGTTCCACAAACTCGTCGAAAATCTTTTTTTTTTTTTTTTTTTTTACTGTCATGAGTGATATTTGTAGTTGTTCAGGTAATTGCAATAGGAAGAGAACTTTCTCTTACAAATTTGGAATCTCAGCCTTTTACCATTTCAAGGTAATCAGAAGGGAGCTCATCCCTCCTCATTCCAGTTTGAAATACCTCTTTAATTTGCATTCTTAAGGAAGGGGCATAAAATTTCTCTACTACTTTCATGAGAATTTGTGTAGCAGTCGTCCTGTAAGGGAAGTTTCAAGGTATTAGTTATCTTACTGGGTAGTATTGATGCCAATAGCTTTACTCTTTCGCGAGGATCGATTACTCCATTGAAATAGTGGTTGTCTGCCGAACCAGTCTTGCGCTTCGTGTTCGGTGAAGTGCGGGATGGCATGAAGGGGGAGACTTTTCTTCTTTTTCCTCCTTCCTAATAGGGTGGGAGAGAGGTGATTTCTCGACCGTCTTCTTGTTCTCGGTGCCTCCCGAACCTCGTCTTCGGATTCAGTTTTGTATTGAGAGGAGTCATCTCCCTCCTCCATTCCCTCATTTGGGGGAGTTTCTTCCTGAGGAGGTGGGTTGGATCTTAAGATTCGACCTCGAGTGGCAAGAGTCGCGTTGGCCTGCATTTTTCGAACGATTGTTGATCTTCTTTTGGGACTAGGCATCTTTCAACATTTTTTTTTTTTTTACTTTTTAATAGGCACTGTTTTAAATTCAGTTTTGATTAGGCACCATTTTAAATTCACTGTTTGGATTTATTTATTTATTTATTTTTTGTTCACTGTTTAACTCACTTTGCTTTAATTATATTTTTGTATTTGTTTCCTTTTTTATATTTTATGTATCAGAAGTTTGATTGTTTGAGTCACTCTGATGGCCAACAGTCTTGTCCCACCAAAACTTAGGTAAAGAACAAGGGATATAAAAGATGGGTGTCACTTCTTAGGTTTATTACTTAAAACTAATCAAATTAATTATTCACGAACAAATGTCAAAGATTAATAATAATCAACAGTGTACTTTCGAAGTAATTGTTACTACAAATGGGATATGTCAATTCAAACTATAATGAGCTGGCTGATTTTCATGCCAGGCACTCTTACAACCTTTCTTTGGTAACAGAGGGTTAAATCAATCAATCATATGAACTCGCAATTAATAATTCAATTTACATTAAAAGTTAATATAACAGGAATACACTTTAAATTCCAAGTCACCGGCTTTATAATGCCAGGCACTTTAACATGCACCCTTCTTCTAACGTAGGGCTCTAACTTACTTCCTTGCCCCAAGACTCTCTTATTCTAGGCACTCTTCCCTGGGCGTCACTTTTGTGATTGGCCCTTACAAAATTTAAAGTTACACAAATAAAATCGTTAAAATCTCTTACTTAACAAGATGACTTAGAGTGGGGTCTCTGTGTACAGGAATTTCTTCTGAGGGAAGCGTTTACATGACTGTTTGACAGGTGTACATAATTATAGTGAGGATCGGGATTCCGATCCTTACATATATATATATATATATATATTGGTATATATATATATATATATATATATATATTATATATATATATATATATATATATATATATATATATATAATATATATATATATATATATATATATTATATATTATATATATATATATATATATATATAATATATATATAAAATGGTACAAAATTTGAAAAAAATAAACAAATATATATAGAACAAAATTTGAGAAAAAAAAATAATAATAGAGTATAGCATAGTCTTAAAAATTCATAATTTTTTTTTAAAAGCAATCGATGTTTTGATATGGTTATGAAGCAACTCTGCCACATGTAAAAAAAAATTGCCAGGAATTACGATATATTAATAAAGAATTTTATTCATTGTTTTCATATATAATTTCTTTTTACGTTAGAAAAATCAGTAAGGTTATGATAAGTTTTGCTAAGTAGACACAGATTTACTGTGTATACTTAAAAAAACTTACCATAACCTAAACTTAATGGGTCCTAAACCGAGTTTAAAAAAAAAATGTCCTCTTACATGGGGATGAAAGATATTAAAATATTTTGTCAGACTACGCTAATCTTAACTATTACCCAAAAAAGGATGATAAAGAAAGATTTTATTTTCTGCTATGAAGTTATTGAATATAGTTTTGCTTTTTTTCATTGTTTTATTGAAACGTTTTTGGAAACAATTAAGTGCTTTATGCGGCTCAGCCTGATGTGTGTGGAGTGATCAAGTATGAATGAGTGAAATTGTTAGATAGGGTTGATAGGGTTTGTCAGTGTTAGTGAAGATAGTAGGGACTATCTTGTAGGGGGGGGGGTAATGTAGGGAATCTGATGATTTCCCTCATGTATTATATTTTTAGTGATTATTCATTTATCTTATTTATTTATTCCTATGAAATTGCTTTTTAACGTCGCAATTCATCTAATGCTCCATTTTTCTTGCCCGCGCTTTCAGAGGTTTGAGACCTACTGTAGGTATATTATAGCACTCAGAGTTATTATCTATTGTTCATTTTGAAAGAGTTAAGAGGGTGAAGCAGACGATTTATTTGGCTGTGGTAAAATTTCAGTGCCCACCTCTATAGGTAAGGGTTGATGGATTTTTAATCTTGGGAATGTGAATTAAGGAATGAAGTTTATTTTGGGGATTAATATATTGGGGTATAATGTCTAATTGATTGAATTCTTTTAACAGGTAAACACTTGTCGTTTTAAATGATCAATGAATGTGTCCTTTCCCCTTTTATAGGTGGCAAACAGATTCCATGCACCATTCAGTTCCACATGCAACGTATTTCACGCCATGCAGATTTCACGCGCAACAACATTTAAGTGTATATCACCTGGAACAATTTACTATTGCTTCCCTGCATCTTGCCGCAGGTCTTTCATTGCCTGTTTCCGTGTAATCCTTCAGCATGCTTGCAGTGCACTTGTTCTTACTTTTCCCCTTAGTACTTCCGCGGTGGTTCGTTTACACCATTGAACGACTGGGTAAAATTGCTGAACCACTTAAAGAGCCTCGTGAGAGGATAGCAGTGATCTGGGTGGGATGTTGTATGTGAAGGCCGACATTACTTTCCTTTCCTTATTATAAACTTAATTCATTTTTCAAGGTATAGCCTGTTATTGATTAAAGCCATCTATGTTAATAAATATAGTGCACGAGGATTCTTTTACTCGCCCGTAAGTGTTCTTATTCTGTCCACGCTTTAAAATGGTTTCGATCTTTTCCTCTAACCGTCTTCGAATGTCTTTTTGCCAAGTCCAATCAAGCAAAAAGGGTGGTAAAATTAGGGTTCAGGTCCCCTTTCTTTCCCCATTGTCATCCCCTTTTTCTGGTAGATTGCGCTTCCTCCCCTTTTGTCTCTTACTTGCTCCCTTCTAACTTTTAAGGTTAAGCTCCGAGTCATCGAGGAACTGTGCAGAAGTCATTCAATTGGAGAAGACCATTGTCGCTGCGGGCCACCAAACAATATTGGAACGAACCCAGTGATAGCTGCACCAGGTGGCGAGCGTATAACGTTGAAGCCTAACCAACGAACTTAACGGGAGGCTTAGAAACCCTCCGCCTCATCATTTACTGCAGCTGCGAGGTTGTGCTGTGTTGGATTGGCCACAATATTAGGGCAAATATAGCTGTTATTTCCATAGCTATAATAATACATATTAATATGATTATATGACATCATTTACTACTGCCAGTTGGCTTATTATACAAAAATAATTTAAAAAGAATTTAGGAAACCAAAATAACTATTATTTTTTTATCTTCCAGAAAGCTTTGATAATGTGTTGATTAACTTGATTTTAAAAATATAGTACAGAGCTGGAACAACAACTTGGTACCAAAACTAATAGTCGCACAAAATAAATTAAATATATTTGATATATCTTTATTATATTTTGTTATTTATTAAAATATAATAGTAGTACTATAGTTCCAAAAACTAATAGTTTTTAAGAAAATTATATATATATATATATATATATATATATATATTATATATTATATATATACATATATATACATATATATATATATATATATAATTGATATGTACACACACTAAACGTGTGTCAGAAGTACAGGAAACACCACAAATATTGTTTATGGGGCCCTATTAAAAGGACGTCTCCTGGACGACCGTCAACCTTATTTAGCCAATAATAAAATTCCATTGGCTGAATGAAGTGAACAGTTACGTTCAACGAAACATCCTTTTAATAAATTTAACTGATATTTTAGGGGTTTTCTTTATATATATATATATATATATATATATATATATATATATATATATATATATATATATATATATATATATATAATATATATATATATATTATTATTATATATATATATATATATATATATATATATATATATATATATATTTCAAATAATAGACAACCAACCATCTTAGGATTGACATTCAATGCGCACATGACATTTACCCCTCACATAAACAACACATCCAAAGCCTCACATAAGTTAAATGTTCTGAAGGCATTAACAAGAACTAACTTCGGCCAACATAAAGAAACAAACTCTACAGTATACAGACAATATCTTTGCCCCTTTTTAAACTACGCATCAACCTACAATATCAAAATCTAGCATTCAGAAACTGGAAGTCGTTCAAAATTTTCCTCTATATTCTCGTTATTCAAATTTCACTTAATATATAAAAGAATTTTCTAGCAACCCATAAACTTCATATTAAAAAGTAAGTGGCGGATTGTATCATGAGATAAACGCATGAGATATAGATATAGAGTATTACTATATGAATGACACAAGGACGCAATCGTGAAGTGTGGTCAGAGTTACGGATCAACACTCCATGCCAGGGATATTATATATTCCACATTCATTTTGTTTGATTATATTTGTGTGTAGGGAACACCGGAACTCATGCAGGCAATGGCTATACTGGACTAACATGCTGACTCAGCAGGTAATCCCAAGATGAAACCGTGAATTCTAATCTAGGTCAATTAATATTTAAAAATAAACCTTCAGAAAAAGTTCAAATCGGTAGACTATTTAAAAAATTGAAAAAGGTGATTTGAGAAAATTACATAAATACTGGTTTTCTACCCAAAAGGGAGAAAGCGCTAGGAAGAAGAGGTGGGATTTAAACAGGAAAAATCAACAAACCTAGCTATGTGAAGAGAGAAAATATCTTGAGAGGTGGACCACAGGACCTCTCTTGGTGATGTTTTTGATCAATTCGTGTTTACCCCTTGCATATCTAGAGTATAATTTGACAAAGGTTATTCTCATGGTGGTCCTCTTGCCAGAATTATCACCAGAAGGATGAAGATGCAAGTAACAATCATAATATTACAGGGATATAGTCAAAGTTATTAAATCAGGAATAATAAGCTAAATTGGATGCTTCGTCAGCCATCTCAACATAGGAGCTCAACGAAAAGTAACTCGTTTACAAAGGAAATATAGCTGAATAAAAAAACTATGGATAACACAAGATGTGAGCAAGAACAGAGCTTATAAAGATGTCAAAGCAGTGCAGGGATATGACAGGATGTGAATCATAATAGAGCTTTCAAAGATGTCAAAGCGCTGCAAGAGTCTGCCTAAACTACATATGACTTGTAATGGGGGGGGAGGGGGAACGCAAGATTCATTTTATAAATTTTCACTCAATTTATTTTCATTTTTATAGCCGATTTTGATTGGTTGAAGAGGTCTGTTTTTTGGTGTATAATCATTCTTCATAATCCGGTTGGAATTTTTTTTTTCTACTGAACCAATTCAAACTTTTATTCCAGATTTGGAAATAATTGGGTGAGTTCTTTCTTATGATGTCAATTCCATCAAATTTAGACTTTAAAAAAATAGTTTTAAAAAAAAGTGTAAAATAAATTTGAGAAAAAAGAATAAAAAATTGCATTTATACATATGACCCAAATTAATGACAGTTAGTATGTGGGACAGTGCCAGAAATAAAGAAGACGAAGTTAGCAAGGTAAAAAGAAACATGCCATGAAAG